>VDFB02274456.1:0-45893 GCA_007258455.2 Sequoia sempervirens | reverse complement strand
AAGAGGAGGTGACTAACTGCTATATCACAGGAATGGTCAGTTTCAACTATCCCTTGCCCCTAGTCTTATACTTTACATAATTCTTGTAAAGTAGGTCTATTCTCAAAGGAAGCAGACCGATAGGGGTGGGCCAAAAGTGATCCAATAGGTATCCACCATGGGACACCAAGGGTTGGTATCCAATGTCATGCACTACATGCACGACATCTTCATGGTAAAATTTTAAACATTTGTGAATAATGAAGGTGATTCCATTCATAGAAGCTAGCTAGGGTATGCCTAGCTTTAGCCTAAATAAATATGACTTTGGAATAACATTGAAAACCATGTCAAAAAACCCTAGGTTCAACTAGACGGAAAAAGTTATCGAGTTGTATGGTTTGAGACACATACCATCATGTGTACAAATGGTTCATTTTGTTTCTTCATATTTTTCTCTATGTAGCAATTTAAGCTACAACATCTCTTCTGTGATAACATTCACTTGGTTTGCGGGGTCTACTAGGACCCCTTGTCACAATGTTACCATTGAGTCGAGCGAGAATATAAAGAGGTGAGGGCTTGTTGTTTAAGGGCAAGTCTTGTGACATGAATGTTATGTCTAGTGAACTAGGTGTAGGTAGAGCAATAGACGTCACCGTGATCATGTTAACATAGGCCTCAGGTTGAGTGACAAAATCAATGGGATTGATAATGATATTAGCAAAATTTTACAGAAATGGGTTTGTGCATATCTGCAATTCACTATTAACTTTCGCCACTGATTTGTTAGTATTTTGTTTACTCCCATCGAGATGAATGGTACTGTCCTCGATGCAGACCTGTATCTCATGATGCAGCTACATACAACATTCAGTATCATCCCCATTAACTCGATGGTACTAACAATAAGTGCTTCCATCATACCAATTAGGGTAAGGATGCTTAAGAGGCTTAGGGCTCAGCAAGGTTATGATCTTATCCTTCAGTAGCTTCTGTAAGATAGAAGAATAAGATTCTAATCTTTGTAAACTTTTAGTTATGTCTAAGGTCGTTGTCATCATCAGCAGCTACTACATTCACAACAACCTTACCTTTCCTAGATATTTTTATGATGGACTTTCCCTCAGAATGGGAGCATGAGGAGGATCCCCCGAACTGAACAACCATCTGTTGGTATTGTCATAAGGCTGCACACAAATGCACGAAAGAAGGGCACTTCATAAGGGAAAAATTCTCTTGCCAAGGCCTTTGTAAGTTCCCTATGAACACCTATATGTTAGAATCAGGCAGCGAATATGAGATTTGTGAAAGGAGCACTTGATAGCGCGCTATGAAATTAGTGATTTTTTTGTTGTCTCCTTGTTTTAAGCAGACATGATCTAAAAAGGTCATATTCAACCTAATATTAGCTTGAAATTGTCTAAGGAATTAATTTTCAAGTTGGTTAAATGAGAAAATGGAATTTTCAGGTAAGGAAAAGTACCATTCCAGTGTTGTATCCTTGAGTGATTAGGGGAATAGTTTTTCCATTAATGCATCATGGTGGAAGAAATATGTGCACAAGATGTTAAAGGTGGATACATGTGTTTGGGAATCCCCTTTAGCACCATATTTTTCAAATTTAGGGATTTTCATTCCTTGTGGGAAGGGAGTGTTCAGAATTGCAACTGACAATGGGCTATGCCAGAAGACAGCTTGAAAGATAGGCTGGCCAAAGGCTTGGGAGAGACTCGCCAATTGGCTCTGCATCTTACCCATATTCTAAAGAAGAGTGTTCAAAATAGGGTCATTAGAAGATAGAGGGCCAGAGGAACCTCCTCTAGAACCACCGCCAAAGCCCCCTCTAGAATCACTACCGGTGTGACCTCCGCCAGAACAACTACCAGGACCACCACCACCAATAGGGCCTCCATCAAAACCACCTCTGCTTTCAGAGCCACCGCCATGACCTCCACTGGCACCACTTCCACAAGCACCACCTTCGCTTCCAAATCCACCACCACTATCAAAGCCCCAACCACTCATCCCAACAAAACCTCCACCACTAAAGGTGACGAGAGGGGTGAAGTTGAAGCCCAAGGGGACCTTGTTTACTTTGATAGTTTTGGGTTTTTCAGAGATAGAAGGGATGCTAATAGAAGGGAATACATTAGCCATGTAGATTGACATGGGAGGCATCAATACTCTGAACTGTCATTCATAATCTTCAAAAGTTGCTCCTCGCATAATGCTAGGAGTGTTTGAAGGAGCACATGCTTCTGTTAGACTAGTAAGACTAGCCAAGAGTTATAAGCCTGTTCGATCTTTTTGGATCATGTAATTTAATTCACTAATGACCCGAGCGACCCTATCCATCTTCAAGTTCCTTTCTAAGTGATTTTCCAAAGCACCTAACCCTTTGCTAAGCCAAGAGACATATTTCAAAGGGATTTCAACAGCCTCATACTTGTCCACTAACGATGGCATGGGGGATGTAGGAGGAGTGGGGACATGACCAGTCTCATCAGAGAATCCTAATTTGCCCCTTGACAACTGCTTCTGCGCAACCACACTAACGACAAGACCATAGAAAAGTCCCATAGAGAAACTAATAGTGACCTTCATCCTTTCCATCGAAAGGTGTCATACACTTCTCCTAACAATATACCCAAAAATTATGGACTAGATTGTGATGTCCATAAACCTTCACAACACTCAGAAATACAACAGTCAAGAAGTACACAAGAGAGGTCTCAACACCAATGGATGAACAGATGTTGGTTAACGTCGGGTTCACCAAAAATGTAAGAGAGGGGGACCAACCACGTTCAAGGCCCCAAGTCATAGAGTGCCAAGAGTGGAAGGCTACCCTAACTTACCTCAACTTAATAGGGTGTTAGATCACTCTATAGACCTAAAATACAAAATGGGCCTAGGCAAGCCAGTTTTTAGGTTCAACACTATGCCTCGGGAAGCTCTCTGCCTGAGGATGAAAGAACGGTCTTGGGATGACAGTGTAGCACGTTGGCGTCTCTCAAGTGTGTTGGTGTCCGTAAAGCCAGAAAACTAAAGAGACAAGGTCAAACTTAGGAAAACAAGCTAACAACCCAACTAACTACTTCTAAAGGGCCAAAACAATGCTATAAGGTAAACAAAATATGCTCTAATATGATAAAGTAAAAATACAAGAGTTACGGTGGCAAGAATGATCTCACAAAGGAATTTGTTTGCCAGCTAGCTCTCAAAAGCATGTTCACCTACACACAAAGAGGAGGAAAATTGTTGGGTGGCTGTATAGGGGCTTGCCTCAGTCAGATCCCTGTTTAGGTGTTTCCACCTCCACGAACAGCTAAGAAAGTGAGTATGATAAAGAAAGTAATGTAATAAAGAACACCAAAACATTGCAAAACAAAAAATGTGCTTACTCAACCAAGTAATAGAGGAGAGGAGTGGGAATCTTACCACCTCCACTAAAATCACTCAAGGTTAATGGGGGAGAAATGAGAGTACTCAAGCCTCTGTTGCAATGGTTTTGTCCCACACTTGCTTTACTAAAGTGATGGAGTGAAGTTGTTGCTGCAATGGAGTGCAAAAGTGCTGCTAGAATTTTTGGGAATGTAAGAAGTGAGTGCAAGAGAGTGTGAAGAAGCTAAAATGAAAGCTTGGAAGATCTGAAGAGGTTGTGAAGAGGTTGAAATGCAAGTAGAAGGAGGTAATTTGAAGGAGAGATGAAGAAAATGGCCATATTCAGGTTAGTCAACTGAAGGTGTTACAAGTTGACTACCAATGAGAAGTGTAATGCCTCTGCAAGTTCAGTTGTAGGAATCTGCCAAGGACATAGGCGCACCGTGTGGACGTCTATGCACCGCGCAGGCATCCTGGACAAAAATTCCCCCATCGACACTCAAAACAGGTGCCAAGTGGAACAAAGACAATGGGCTTATGTGTAATTAAGCCTCTGAACTTGGTCTTCTAAAGTGGAGAAGGGAAAGAGGGGAATTTTCATAAGGGGTGCAAATTGACTCCTATACACTTTTATGATTTAGAATGTTAGTTTTAATGGCTTCTTTGACTTTTTTTACTGTGAATGATCTTATTAGGATTGATGCTTAGTGGATTAAATATGCCTCGAATTCATATGGATCGAGTGTAGTTAACCTATACTATGTCATTGGTCACATTTTGTCAATAGAAGGAGGGCGAACACTAATGTTTTGTGTGTTTTTTGGAAATATTTTGGGTTTAATTTCTTAAATGCATGATTTTCTCTATTTTTTAATGAATTCTATATGAATAACTTATTGAAAGGTGCAAAAAAACTGAGAGAGGGGGTGAGTCAGTTGTCACCAAATTCAAACACAAAACTTCAAACACTTAACAACTTTACAACCACTTAATTCTATTATTAAGTATGAACATGAAATGCAGATAATAGAAATAAAAATCAACACAAGAGATACCATATTTACATGGAAAACCTAATAAGGGAAAAACCACGGTGAGGATTAGCTCACAATATAAAGTAATTGCACAACCGAATACAAAGAGGCTCACTGCCAAGGGTTCACTGGCCAAAAGGACTCACTATCCGGATACAAAGACTCATTGCCTATAGAAAGGCCTCACTGTCCAAAAGGTATGCTCACTACCTATAGATACAAAATATTACAAAAAGATCCACCACAACAAATTACACACTCGCAGCCTGGATCAGAAGAATTGTAGACACTGTCAACTCACTACTTTCAAGAATCTAACACATTAAAGTATTGTTTCCTTAATTCAATTTTGCAAAACTCTGCTTCTGAAACTTGTGGCTTGATTGATTCCTTAATTTTCAACATCTCAACTTGTATTTATACCCTCTTCAACCTTAGAAAAATTTTCAAGGTTTGCTACACACACTTCATTTCATAAATTCAAATTAGGTCAATAACTCAACATTCATGCGATGGAAAGGAATGAGAGCAGACCAAATCAATACTTAACCAAGACCCAAAACATCATCTCATATCAATCACATGCTTCCTTAATTAATTCTTAAACCTTTGAATGAAGTGTAAAGACCAGGTCGACCAAACCTAATGAAAAAAAAAATGAACTTCGAAGTACACACTTCCACATCAAGAAGATAACATGTGGATGACACAACACACTTCACCAATCACTGTAACATATCTTAGATTCCTTTAGACTCATTTGCATCAGTTGCAACAACCTTCAAATTCATAATACTTCTCACCAGTCTATCTTGATTGAACAAATACACACAACAATACTGAAACTCAACTTCCAGAGCACTAGACCACAAACATCTTTGCCAAAAAATAGAGAACACCACTACAAGACATATTCCAAATATGCAAGACTTGAAACAAACCAACAAAGGACTACAGAGTAAAAATATTTTTCCCAGTCCACAAACAAACAACTCTATTAAACCAGTTCACATACCAGTGAACACATCTTTCACTGTCCATCAAAATAGAAGCTACAAACTAGGAGAAATCACCAATAGAAGCCTGTAAACACCTCAGATCCGCACAAACATAGGATCAACACAAAAAAAATTTGAAGCACATACTGGAGCACATTCTGAACATACACACAACTCTAGCTTCTCTATTTATTAATTTTCTCAAAGACACTTGGTAACCCATTATAATAGCACATCTACAACATCATAAATATAGCTCCATGTACTCACAACATCTCATCAACATCTCAACTATACAAGCACAACTTGCAACATCCTATACTATGTTGACATATATGATAACATCAATGAAAACACAAGAAAACTTTCTCATACTTGCAACAATCTTCCCCTTTGTCATTGATGGCAACACATGATGTGAAAATCCATCAAAGACAAATTCTCAATATTCTCTCTTCCTTTTAGCTTCTTCATTTTCTCTCCTTTTACTGTTTTTCACATGCTCTTTCTCCCCATTTGACATCAATGGAAAAGAAAAAAACTCATATCACTCCCCCTGAGGAGTACACCCACAATACTCATATTGCATCAATGAAACTCTCTAATCCCCTTGCGGAGTAGACCCATCCATCAGTCTAGACAAATGAAGAATCTACAGATCCATTAGACTGATGCACCTCCATGTGCAACTAATTAAGAGGAGGGACAATGACCCCCAACTTCTCCCTAAGATACTCAAAAGTATCCTTCGGAAGAGCCTTGGTAAATGTCTACAATCTGATCTTTTGTAGGCACATACTCCAATCTAACTTCAATCTTCAATACTTTTCTCTCAAGAAATGATATCTGATAGATATATGTTTTGTCCTTGAGTGCATTACTGGATTATTTGAAATTATTATAGCACTTGTATTATCATAGAATATAGGTATAGGATCATCACATATCACTCCTATTTCCTTCAAAGTTTGCTTCATCCACAAAACTTGTGTGCAACAAGATGCTGCAACAATATACTCAGCTTTTACAATGGATAAAGAAATGGAATCATGTTTTATTGATAATCCATGAAACCAATCTTCCACCAAGAAAGAAAGAACCACCACTTGTACTTTTCCATCCATCTACACAACCATCCCAATTTGCATTAGTGTAAGCATT
This sequence comes from Sequoia sempervirens, assembly GCA_007258455.2. Lineage (NCBI taxonomy): Eukaryota > Viridiplantae > Streptophyta > Pinopsida > Cupressales > Cupressaceae > Sequoia > Sequoia sempervirens. The sequence goes on along the minus strand of VDFB02274456.1, from coordinate 39,334 downwards.
TAAAGTGAAATCAATATCCTTAGGATACCACAAGCCATAATCCAGAGTTCCTTTTTGATATTTGAATATCCTCTTCACAGCTGTAACATGTGCTTCTTTAGGTTTTGATTGAAAGAAACCAAACATACTGCATGCATGATATTCAGTCTAGTAGTAGTTAGATACAACAGTCCACCAATCATAGATTTGTACATGCTTTGATCAACTTTAGCAAATTTGTCATCTTTACTCAGCTTACATCCGGTCACCATAGGAATACAGACAGGTTTGGATTCATCCATTTCAAAATTCTTCAACAACTCTTTGGCATACTTAGATTGTGAAATGAATATCCCCCTTATTAGTTTGATTCACTTGCAATCCAAGGAAGAAATTCAACTCACCAATCATAGAAATTTCAAATTATTTTTTCATCTCTTCTACAAACTTCTTACACATACCTTCATTTCCTCCAAATATGATACATCCACATACACAACTACTATCAACATCTTGTTTCCTTCAATCTTGAAATAAAGATTGTTGTCTACAGAGCCTTTGTTAAACTTTTGTTGTGTCAAGTATCTATCCAATCTAGCATACCAAGCTCTGGGATCTTGCTTCAATCCATATAATGCCTTCTTCAATTTATAGACCATATCTGGTTTACCTGATAGCTGCAATCCCTCTGGTTGTTCCATGCACACTTCTTCCAATTCTCCATTTAGAAAAAAAAACTTGGCATCCATCTGATATACCTTGAAGTCTTTATAAGCAAAAAATGCCAAGAACATCCGAATTGCTTCCATTCTTGCCACCAAGGAAAATGCCTCTTCAAAGTCTATGCCCTCAACTTGTGAATAACCTTTACATAAAACTCTTGCTTTGTTTCTCACAACTTCACCATTCTCATTCAATTTATTTTTGAACACCCACTTTGAACCAATCAAATTCTTATTTACTGGTCTAGGAACCAGTTCCCATGTCTAATTATTTTCTATCTGTTGCAACTTTTATTTCATTGCTCTTACCCAACTCTCATCTTTACATGCTTCACTCACAAACTTAGGTTCTATCTTTGAAAGTAAACATAGATTTACCTCGCCTGCCACCACTTTGCTTCTTGTCTTCACACCTTCACTCTTATCTCCAATTATCTGGTCTTCAGGATGATTCTTCTTTACATACTTAGGAGTCTTAGGAGCAATTTTTGGAATCTCTTCCTCTTCTTCAATATATTATTCTTCTTCATCTTTATTCTCTCTTAGTATAGGTTTGTAGATAGGCTCATTCAGTTCAACTTCACTTATCTCAACTAGTCTATGCATGTCCTCGTCAACTTTCATAATTTGTACTCTCAATTATCTTCCTCAATCTCTTATTGAAGCATTGTATGCTTTTCTATTCATTGAATACCCAAGAAAAATTCCTTCATCACATCTAGCATCAAACTTACCAATGTTCTCATCATCTCTTTTAATGTAACACTTGCTTCCAAACATCTTAAAGTACTTCACATTAGGAATCTTACTAGTCCACAACTCGTAAGGAGTCTTAGTGTTGTTACCTCTAATCTAAACTCTATTAAGAATGTAGACAACAACGTGGATTGCCTCTCTCTAGTATACAATAGGTACATTTTTTTTTTCATCATAGTAATAGCAGCCTCTTGAATAGTCTAGTTCTTTCTTTCTACAACTCCATTTTGCTGCAGAGTTCTAGGAGTAGAAAAAATGTCTCTTTATGCCATGCTCTTCACAAAATGGATTAAACTCACTCAAAGTGAATTATCTACCTCTACCAAGCTTTAAAAATTTAATTCTTAGGTTTACTTCATTCTCTACCCTTTCCTTGAACACTTTAAATCTATCCAGAGTCTGAGTCTTCTCTCTAAGAAATGTAACCCATGTCATTCTTCAATAATCATCAACAAGGAGCATGAAATACTTTTCACCGTTTGGACTTCCTATTCTTGTGGGGCCACATAGGTCAATATGCACCAATTCCAGCATTCTGGTAGCTAACCAATCTTTTCCTTTAAAATTGCTTCTAGTTTTCTTTCCAAACCGACAACTCCTGCACATAATATTCGACTTTGTGATCTTAGGCAGATCTCGAACAACCTCTCTTGAACTAATTTTGATCATATTATCAAATTTTACATATCCCATCATCTGGTGCCGTAGCCAACTTTCATTAACTTAAGATACCAGGCACTAACCATCAAGACCCCTAAGTTGATAGATATTTCCATGTGTTATTCATCCTATTGCAACCACAGTTCCAGAACCTTTTCTAATCTCACAGGTGTTGTCCTGAAACACAAGCTTGAAACCTTTTCTACACATTTTTCCAACACTCAAACGATTATGCCTTAAGCCTTTAACATAATAGAAATCATCAGTGTTGTGATTTTGATCAAAACTAATTGTTCCTTACCCAAAAATATTTACTCCAAAGTCATCTCCAAACATAACTAAACCACCATCATATTTTTCAAGCTTAGTGAACTTACTTTTATCTTTGGTCACGTAATTAGAGTAGCCACTGTCAATCACCCAATAGTTTTCATCTTTTCTAGCATGAAATGTAGTAACCAAAGTGCCTTCCTTCTCATCCTTCTTACTCTCTGAACCACTTTCCTTTGCACATCTTCTAGAGTTAGCAGACATAGATTTATTCTCTAAAGCTAAAAACAAGAATTCATCATCATTATCCTCAAAGTTTGATTCATCATTGGAAATTCCAGTATATTCTCTAACATAATACAACTTCTTGTATTTATTATCCTTCCTTTATTTATTATTGTCTTTTTTCTTCTTATGTACAACTCTATTTGGACATCTTGAAGCATAATGACCAATATTTCCACAACTGAAACATTTAAAGGGAAACATACCTTTGTAGTTATCGATTCCTTTCTTCAACTTCCTTGTAAACTTTGCTTCCAACTCATCTGAACCATCACTATCTGTATAATCTTCAGTCTTTGTTGCTTTAAATGCTAACTTTGTCTTCTCCTCTTTCTTTCCAAAATTCCTCATCTCAAATACAATCAAAGTGCCAAATAGTTGTTCTTTAGTAAACTTCTTAGGATCATACACTTCCTCAATAACTAAGACCTTATCATTGTAACTCTCTGGTAAGGTCATTAGAATCTTCTCTATTATATCCTCATCTTCCAGAGTACCCCTTTGATTCCTAACTACATTCATTGCAAGATCAACCCTCTGAAAATAGCTCTCAATATCTTCACCTTCTTCCATTTTTAAATTTTCATATATGCGCTTTGCTGTCAACTTCTTTGTCAATTTCACTCTATCATTTCCTTCATAAATATCTTCTAACTTCTTCCAAACTTCATAAGCAATGCCCAAAGAAATAAATTTAGTTCGCTTTGTCTTAGATAAATCACTGTAAATCACATACCTCACTTTATCATTTTCCTCATAGGTGGAAACCTCATCTACAATAGTAGGACCACTTGTTTGACAAACATACTTTGTCCCAATAGCCTTCTAGGTCTTGTAACCAAGAGAGATTATGTAACCTCTCATTTTCACTTTCTAGTCACTATAGTAAGATCCATAAAACATAGGAATCACCAATTTGTGTGCCATTGGGTCTACCCCAAGCGGTTAAGCTCTTCACCAAGGAACCAAAGCTCTAATACCAATTGTTGAAAGGTGCAAGACAACTGAGAGGAGGGGTGAATCAATTGTCACCAAATTCAAACACAAAACTTCAAACACTTAACAAACTTTACAACCACTTAATTATGTTATTAAGTATGAACATGAAATGTAGATAACAAAAATCAAAATCAACATAAGAGACACAAAATTTATGTGGAAAACCCAATAAAGGAAAAACCACGGTGAGGATTAGCTCACAATATAAAGTAATTGCACAACCAAATATAAAGAGGCCCACTTCCAAGGGATCACTTTCTAAAAGGACTCATTGTATGGATACAAAGCCTCACTTCCTACAGAAAGGACTCACTATCCAATAGGGAGGCTCACTACCTATAGATACAAAATATTATAGAATGAATCACCACAACAAATTACACAAACTCGTAGCCTAGATTAGAAGAATTTTAGACACCATTAGTTCATTGCTTTCAGGAATCTAACATATTAAAGTATTGTTGCCTAAATTCACTTTCACACAACTCTGCTTCTCAAACTTGTGGCTTGATTGATTCATTAATTCATAACATCTCGACTTGTATTTATACCCTCTTCAAACTTAGAAACTTTTTCAAGGTTGGCTACACACGCTTCATTTCATAAATTCACATTAGGTCAGAAACTCAACATTCCTGCGGTGGAAAGGAATGAGAGCAGACCAAATCAATACTTAAGCAAGATCCAAAACATCATCTTAGATCAATCATACGCTTCCTTAATTAATTCTTAATCCTTCGAATGAAGTGTAAACACCAGGTCAACCAAACCTAATGAAAACACAAATTAACTTTGAATTACACGCTTCCACATCAAGAAGATAACATGTGGATGACACAATACACTTCACCAATCACTATAACACATCTCATATTCCTTTAGACTCATCTGCATCAACTGCAACAACCTTCAAACTCATAATACTTCTCAATAGTCCATCTAAACTGAAGAAATACACACAAAAATACTGAAACTCAACTTTCAAAACACCAGACCACAAACATCTTTGCCAAAACATAGAGATAATTGTTACAAGACATATTCTAGATCTGCAAGACCTTAAACAAACCAACAAATGACTATGGAGCAAAAATATTTCTCCCAGTCCACAGAAAAACAACTCTGTCAAACTAGTTCACATATCGATGAACACATCTTTCACTCTCTGTCAAACTAGAATCTACAAACTAGGGGAAATCACCAACAGAAGCCCATAAACAACACCTTAGATCCACACAAGCATAGGATCAATACAGAAGAAATGTGGAGCACATACTGGAGCACATTTTGAACATACACATAACTTTGACTTCTCTATTTATTAATTTTCTCAAAAGCACTTGGTAACCCATTATATCAACACATCTGCAACATCATAAAGATAGATCCATGTACTCACAATATCTCATCAGCATCTCAACTATACATGCACAACCTAAAACATCCTATACTGTGTTGACATCAATGACAATATCAATGACAAAACAACCAAACTTTCTCACACTTGCAACAATCTCCCCCTTTGTCTTTGATGGCAACACATGATGTGAAAAACCATCAAAGACACATTCTCAGTATTCTCTCTTCCTTTCAGCATCTTCTTTTTCTCTCCTTTTGTTGTTATTCACATGCTCTCTCTCTCCCCCTTTGACATCACTAGAAAAGAACAAAACTCAGACCACTCCCCTTAAGGAGTGCACCCACATAACTCATACTGCAACAATGAAACTCTCTACTCCCCCTACGGAGTAGACCCATCCATCAGTCCAGAAAAATGAAAAGAGTCTATAGTTCCATTGGTGATGCACCTCCATGTTCAACTAGTTGAAGAAGGAGGTCCAATGACTCACAACTTCTCCCTAAGATACTCAAAAGTATACTTCAGAAGACCCTTGGTAAATATGTCTACAATTTGATCCTTTGTAGGAATATACTCCAATCTAACTTCATTCTTCAACACTTTCTCTCTCAAGAAATGATATTTGATAGATATATGGTTTATCCTTGAGTGCATTATTGGATTCTCTAAAATGTTTATAGCACTTTTATTATCATAGAAGATAGGTATAGGCTCATCACATATCATTTGTATGTCCTTCAAAGATTACTTCATTCATAATACTGTGCAACAAGATGTTGCAACAATATAATTAGCTTCTATAGTGGATAAAAGAAACAAAATCATGTTTCTTGTTAAAGGCGATGAAACCAATATTCCTCCAAGAAAGAATGCACCACCGCTTTTACTCTTCTGATCATCCACACAACTAGCCTAATCTACATCGGTGTAAGCACTCAAAGTGAAATCAGTATCCTTAGGATACCACAAGCCATAATTCAAAGTTCCTTTTAGATATTTGAATATCCTCTTCACAGCTGTAACATGTGCTTCTTTAGGTTATGCTTGAAATCTAGCAACCAAAAATACTACATGCATGATATTTGATCTAGTGGTAGTAGGTATGGTCCACCAATTATAGATTTGTACGGCACTTTGATCAAATTTAGCGGATTATCATCTTCTCAACTTACATCACGGTCACCATAGGGTATAGAAGGTTTGGATTCATCCATTCCAAACTTCTTCAACAACTCTTTGATATTCTTAGATTGTGAGAAATGAATATCCTTATTATTAGTTTGATTCACTTGTAGTCCAAGGAAGAAATTCAACTCTGCAATCATAGGCATTTCAAATTCTTTTTGCATATCTTCCATAAACTTCTTACACATACCTTCATTTCCTCCAAAAAATCATCAACATACACAACTACTATCAACATCTTGTTTCCTTCAATCTTGAAATAAAGATTGTTATCTGTAGATACTTTGTTAAACTTTTACTGTGTCAAGTATTTGTCCAATCTAGCATACCAAGCTTTTTTAAACTTGTTGCAGAGACTTTGTTAAATTTTCTTCAATCCATAAAATGCCTTCTTCAACTTACAGACCATATCTGGTTTATTTGACAGCTTAAATCTCTCTGGTTGTTCCATGTACACTTATTCCAACTCTCCATTTAGAAAAGCAGACTTTACATCCATCTAATATACCCTTAAGTTTATAAGCAGAAAATGTCAAGAACATCTGAATTTCCTCCATTCTTGCCATCGAGGAAAATGCCTCTTCCAAGTCTATGCCCTCAACTTGTGAATAACCTTTACATACAAGTCTTGCTTTGTTTCTTACAACTTCACCATTCTTATTCAATTTATTTCTGAACACCCACTTTGAACCAATCACATTCTTATTTACTGGTCTAGGAACCAATTCCGATGTTTAATTCTTTTCTATCTACTGCAACTCTTCTTTCATTGCTCTTACCCAGCTCTCATCTTTACATGCTTCACTCACAGACTTAGGTTCTATCTTTGAAAGTAAACACAAATTTACCTCACCTACCACCACTTTGCTTCTTGTCTTCACACCTTCACTCTTATCTCCAATTATCTGGTCTTCAGGATGATTCTTCTTTACATACTTAGGAGTCTTAGGAGAAAGTTTTGGAATCTCTTCCTCTTCTTCAATTTTTTCTTTTTCTTCCTCTTTATTCTCTTCTGGTACTGGTTCATAGATAGGCTCATCAAGTTTAACTTCACTCATCTCAACTGGTCTGTGCATGTCCTCATCAACCTTCAAAATTTGAACTCTCAACTATCTTCCTCAATCTCTTATTGAAGCATCTATATTCTTTTCTATTCGTTGAATACCCAAGGTAAATTCCTTCATCACATCTAGCATCAAACTTCCCAAGTTTCTCATCATCTCTTTTAATGTAACACTTGCTTCCAAACACCTTAAAGTACTTCATAGTAGGAATCTTACCAGTCCACAACTCATAAGGAGTCTTAGTGTTGTTACCTCTGATATGAAGTCTATTAAGAATGTAAACAGTAGTGTGGATTGCATCTCTCCAGTATACACCAGGTACATTTTGTTCTTTCATTATAGTTCTAGCAGCCTCCTAAACAGTTAGGTTCTCTCTTTCTACAACTCCATTCTGCTGCAAAGTTCTAGGAGCAAAAAAATATTTTTATGCCATTCTCTTCACAAAATGTATTAAACTCACTCAAAGTGAATTCTCCACCTCTATCAAACCTTAAACATTTGATTCTTAGGTTTACTTCATTCTCTACCCTTGCCTTGAACACTTTATCTAGAGGTTGAGTCTTCTCTCTAAGAAATGTAACCCATGTCATTCTTTAGTAATCATCAACAAGGAGCATGAAATACCTGTCACCATTTAGAATTCCTATTCTTGAAGGTCCATATTGGTCAGTATGCACCAATTCCATCATTTCGGCAGCTGACTGATCTTTTCCTTTAAAATTGCTTCTAGTTTTCTTTCCCAATTGATAACTCTTGCACATAGTATTAGGCTTTGTGATCTTAGGCAAATCTCAAACAACCTCTCTTGAACTGATTTTGATCATATTATCAAAGTTTACATGTCCCATCCTCCAGTGCCATATCCAACTTTCATTAACTTGAGATACCAAGCACTGACCATCAACACCCTTAAGTTGATAAATATTTCCATGTGTTCTTCTTGTATCAACCACAGTTCTAGGCCCTTTTCTGATCTCATAGATGTTGTCCTAAAACACAAGCTTGAAACCTTTTCTACACATTTTTCCAACACTCAAAAGATTATGCCTTAATCCTTTAACATAATAGACATCATCAGTGTTGTGATTTCCATCAAAACTAATTTTTCCTTTCCCAACAATCTTTGCTCCAGAATCATCTCCAAACATAACTAAACCACCATCGTATTTTTCAAACTTACTGAGCTTATTTTATCTTTGGTCATGTGATTAGAGTAGCCACTATCAATTACCCAATAGTCTTCATCTTGTCTAGCATGAAATGCAATAACCAGAGTGCCTTCTCATCCTTCTTACTCTCCAAACCACTTTCCCTTGCACATCTTCCAAATTTAATAGACATATATTTATTCTCTAAAGCTAAAAACAAGCATTCATCATCATTATCCCCAAAGTCTGATTCATCAACAGAAATTCTAGCATCTTCTCTGACATAATACAACTTCTTGTACTTCTTATCCTTTCTATCTTTATTATTATCTCTTTTTTTCTTATGTGCAACTCTATTTGGACATCTTGAATCATAATGACCAATATTTCCACAACTAAAACATTTAAAGGGCAAGATACCTTTGTACTTACCAGTACCTTTCTTCAACTTCCTTGTAAATTTTGCTTCCAACTCATCTTAACCATCACTATCTGGATCATCTTCAGTCTTTGTTGCTTTAAATGTTGACTTTTTCTTCTCCTCTTTCTTTCCAAACTTCCTCATCTCAAATGCAGTCAAGGTACCAAATAGTTGTTCTTTAGTAAACTTTTTCAGATCATACACTTCCTTAATAACTGAGACCTTATCACTGTAACTCTCTAGTAAGTTAATTAGAATCTTCTCTATTATATCCTCATCTTCCATAGTACCCCCTTGATTCCTAACTTCATTCACTACAAGATCAAACCTCTAAAAATAGCTCACAATATCTTCACCTTCTTCCATTTTTAAATTTTCATATATGTGCTTTGCTGTCAGCTTCTTTGTCAATTTCACTCTATCATTTCCTCCATAAATATCTTCCAACTTCTTCCAGACTTCATAAGTAGTTCCCAAAGAAATAACTTTAGTTTGCTTAGTCTTAGATAAAGCACTATAAATTGCATACCTCATCTACAGTAGTAGGACCACTTGTTGGAGCAAAATACTTTGTCTCAACAACCTTCCAGGTCTTGTAACCAAGAGAGATTATGTAACCTCTCATCTACACTTTCCAGTCACTGTAGTCAAATCCATCAAACATAGGGATCACCAATTTGTGTGCCATCGGATCTACCCCAAGCAGTTAAGCTCTTCACCAAGGAACCAAAGCTCTGATACTAATTGTTGAAAGGCGCAAGACAACTAAGAGGGAGGTGAATTAGTTTTCACCAAATTCAAACAAAAAAAATCAAACACTTAAAAAATTTACAACCACTTAATTCTATTATTAAGTATGAACATGAAATGTAGATAACATAAAGAAAAATCAACACAAGAGACACCAAATTTATGTGGAAAACCTAATAAGGGAAAAACCACGGTGATGATTAGCTCACAATATAAAGTAATTACACAACCAAATACAAGGAGGCTCACTACCAAGGGCTCACTGCCCAAAAGGACTCATTATCTGGATACAAAGGTTCACTACCTATAGAAAGGACTCACTATCCAATAGGGAGGCTCGCTACCTATAGATACAAAAGATTATAGAAAGATCCGCCACAACAAATTACACACACTCGCAACCTAGATCAGAAGAATTGTAGACACTATCAACTCACTACTTTCAAGAATCTAACAGATTAAAGTATTGTTGCCTTAATTCACTTTCCTACAACTCTACTTCTCAAACTTGTGGCTTGATTAATTCATTAATTCACAAAATCTCAACTTGTATTTATACCCTCTTCAACCCTAGAAACTTTTTCAAGGTCGGCTACACATGCTTCATTTCATAAATTCAAATTAGGTCAGAAACTCAACATTCCCGCAGTGGAAAGGAATGAGAGCGGACCAAATCAATACTTAACCAAGACCCAAAACATCATCTTGGATCAATCACAAGCTTCCTTAATTAATCCTTAATCCTTTGAATGAAGTTTAAACACCAGGTCAACCAAACCTAATGAAAACACAAATGAACTTTGAAGTACACACTTCCACATCAAGAAGATAACATGCAGATGACACAACACGCTTCACCAATCACTGTAACGCAACTCAAATTCCTCTAAAATCATTTGCATTAGTTGCAACAGCCTTCAAACTCAAAATAGTTCTCACCATTCCATCTGGATTGAACAAATACACACAACAATACTAAAACTCAAATTCTAGAGCACCAAACCATGAACATCTTTTCCAGAACACAGAGAGCACCATTACAAGACATATTCCAAATTTGCAAGACCTGAAACAAATCAACAAATGACTATGGAGAAAAAATATTTCTCCTATTCTATAGACAAACAACTCTGTCAAACTAGTTCACATACCAGTGAACACATCTTCCACTCCCCATCAAACCAAAAGCTACAAACTAGGAGAAATCACCAATAGAAGCCCATAAAAAACACCTCAGATTTGCACAAGCATAGGATCAAAATAGAAGAAATGTGGAGCACATACCAAAGCACATTATGAACATACACACAACTTTGACTTCTCTATTTACTAATTTTCTCAAAAGCACTCGATAACCCATTATATCAGCACATTTGTAACATCATAAATATAGCTCCATGTACTCACAACATCTCATCAACATCTCAACTATACATGCACAACCTACAACATCTTGTACTGTGTTGACATCAGTGACAACATCAATGATGTCACACAACCAAACTTGCTCATACTTGCAATATAATCTTGTGGAAAGGTTGTTGGGTTTTGAAGATCTCATGTTTAGCTTTCCAAAACATTTTATGATTTCAAAATTGATAAATATTTGAGGAAGTTGTCATTATCTCAATTCGTTTTCCATCATTAATATTGTTGTTGTTTTAAAAATTCTAGGTTTAATCTCTTAAATGCATGATTTTCCTTAATTTTTAATGAATTTTATATGACTAATCTTGCAAAAAGGTTGTTGGGTTTTGAAGATCTCATATTTATCTTTCAAAAACATTTTACAATTTCAAAATTTATCAAGATTTGAGGAATTTGTCATCATCTCAAGTTGTCCATCATTAATTTTGCTATTTTTTTAATTCTAGATTTAATCTCTAAAATGCATGATTTTCCTTAATTTTTAATGAATTCTATATGACTAATCTTGCAGAAAGGTTGTTGGGTTTTGAAGATCTCACGTTTAGCTTTCCAAAACATTTCACGATTTCAAAATTGATCAATATTTGAAAAAGTTGTCATTATCACAAGTTGTTATAATCTAATTTTCTAAAAATATTTCTCAAACACTTGAAAGGATAAAATGAATTAGCTTTCAAAGTTGGATAAAACTGAACCAAACAACTTCATATTTTCTTTAAATTTTGACATGTGCTTTAAATTTTTTATTTCATTTGATTTTTAACATGTCTCTAACTTCTTGTTTTGGTTTTTAGACTAACTGGGTTTTGTAGCTTTGGACAATACAATTTGAACAAAAGAAGCATACTATTATCATTTGAACTATAATTGTAACAAGTGTTTAGACACTTTTGGAACAATTATAAACCATTTGTAATTCTTTTTTATTTCACGCTTTAGGACCACACTAGCTTTCAATTGGGTTTTAAAATAAATGCTCAAATCAGTTAAAATTGAACCCTCGCATCATTTTTACTTGTTGGGTTAAAATTGAACAAGACAAACTCACACTTAATTTGGTGCTTAAAATGAACTTACCTTGCTTTGAGGATTAAAATTAAAATTTTTTTTCCATGTCTTGTGATTTATATTTGTGTTATTAAATGTGCATGCTCTTCTTTGACACCACTCGACGATCTTGGGAATCAAAAGTATTTCTTTAACATTTTGTATAATCACCCACATATTTCAACTTGGACTAAAATGAACCCCATGGTAGTGTGAGGAAAAGGAATTGTGAATGCTCTCTCCTTACATCATCCAACCTGGGAGATCGAACAACATATGTACTTCCTTGCTTTTGTTTATCTTTAGAGGGCCTGCCTCCCCAAACACCTAAGAGTAAACAAGCTAAAGCCAAGCTCTTTCAAACCACTATATGAAAAATGTGTTTGTGATGAAAGTCATAAACAATAGGTGTGAATGTGTCATACTGATAAGTGTCACCCTTAGTGTCTGTGTGACACATCAAAATCCTTTCTTAGGAAAGGACTAGGAGGCCTCTATCATGAGCTAATCTTACCGCGTGTATGGCCACCTTGAACGAAAGCCCTTATTACAAACCAATTGTTTAGAAGCCAAAAACCTTTATACTTGTTGGTGCAGGAACGGTCCTTCCGAAGCTGCCCCATATTTTACTATTCATTGTTGAAACAAAAAAATCCTTAGGATCTTCAGATCTTCAGGATTTGAGATTTGGTGGTCCCGAGAAGTGTGTGCCATGGAGGGGAGCCAGTGTCACCAAATCTCTAGTTGTTCACATTGTCTCAGTGTTTGGAGAAATCCAAGTTGGGATTCAACAAGTAGTATCTTATGAACCTAAGGTGGTAAATTCTTGAGAGATAGTTTAATACTTTTTTTGGTTCCAAAAACATTACAAACATTCACAATTTTCCTCAAAATTTCAAACCCTTTGGTCTAAGTATGGATACCCTTTGAAATAGCCTTGATATTAATGCTTTTCCTAAGGATTCCTATCCTTAGAGATTTCTAAATATCTTGACTTCTATCTCAATCCATATTTTCCAAAGTTAACCTAGGTAACTATGCCCTTGACTTCATTCTTTTCACAAAATGGACCTTGTGAAATTGATGATGTTTTTGACATAAACATTTAGTTTGAACTTAATCAATACAAGTGTTTGTGGTTAAAAGAAAATAATTTAAGCAAGATAACTTGACAGAATTGAACCCCACATGACCATTTGGAGACCGACCACTCCAATTGAACAACTTGACCTTACACCTGCTATCATACAAGGAAAACATTGCAAAACATTGAGTCCAAATTCTATTTCCAAAATCATTAGGTACTATTTCCAAAATCATTTTAGTTCTATTTTACCAAAATCACCGAGTCCTTAGGGTTTGATCACTTTAGAGGTATAACATGTTTCTCACTACCTTGGTCTTGAAAAACAAAGGTTCACTCTAGGTCAATATTGGGTCAAACATTTCATCCACCCCTTTCATCAAACTTCATCCTTCACTTCACCTATCTTTGCAAAAAAATTGAACATACCAACACTTTTGGACTTAGACATCAATCAAACCCAAACCCTAACTTAGCTACTTTGTATGTGAAATGAATCATTTTCCATGCATTTAGTTAAGTTAGTTATCATCTTTGAACTAGTTTATCTTGAAGGTCATGATTCTACCCTAAAGATTCTCAAGTTCATAACCATCCTTTATCCAAACATCAAACCATCAAACTTAAGTCAAAATTGTTGTCCCAAAATGTTTGCAAAGATCACTCCCAATATCATTCATCTTTTCATCTCCCATTGTCACCATTGCTCCAAAAAGACTTAGAGTGTCCCTTTTACCTAGATTTGAGTCAACTAGAGAGTTCAAACATTACAAATCTCAACACAAATCTCCCATAGGTGACCCAAAATTTATGGTAAAGACAAGATCACAAAACAAAATAATCATGGAGAAAACCAAAGTCACATTTACCTCAAGTGATCCCAGTCCTCAATAATTTGATCTAAGAAGTCAAGTTACCCCATCACAACAACCCTTGTCTCCATCAGGACCATATGAGATAGAAGATGTCATGAAAAACCCATTTGGACTTACTAAGGAAGAAATCATGCAGTACAAACAAGAACTTCAAGCCTTAGAAAATGTAGCTCCGACTTCCCCATCTTTTGTTGGTCAATCTTTGACACAAGGCTTAACCTAATCTGTGATTCAACCAGCTCTATCCCTTGTGCCAAGTCAACCCTTAACATCTAGTCTTACAACTAGGATAGGAACCAACCTTGGTCTCACTTCATGGCTAGGAAAAAACACAACTATGGGTATTCACAACACAACCATTCTATTAAACACCAACCTTTCCCAAAATAAAAGTTGAACACCAACATTTGGAAAAACACTTACATTCCATGAGGCCACAACAATGTCAACTTTTTGAGTGCAACCATCTTCATCCATCACCATAAATACCCCAAGTGTGCCTAATGATATTCAGTGTACTATAAACCAAGTGCCTCAAGTAGGACAACAAGGGCAAGTTAACACTCTCACGCAAAGTCAACCCTTGACAAGTGGTTCCAACAACCTCATTGACACATCGAAACAAGTGGTTACCCAAACTACTCAAGTAAATCCACCATCCATATCAAACCCATCTAGCATCAATCCAAATCAAAACAAACCCTTGGTCACGAATCCCATCAACTGAGGTAATACCTTGATCCCACCTCAAACACAAGGAAGTCCCCAAAACATCAGTCAAGGGAACCCTTTCAATCAATGGACTCAAGCTCCTAATGTTCCATTACCATCACAATACCAAATGGAACCAACATCATCTTTCCCCTTGGTCCCTCACATCATGCAAAATCAAATAGGACCTTAAACTTACATTCTTGCATCCCAATCCACAATCTTACAAGGAATGTTAAACCAAGGGAACCCACACAAAACATCAACACCCAAAACCCATCATAGATGTCCCAAAAACCAACTGATCCTACATTGCAAGCACATTCCTTAGCTTTACAAAAAGCACAATAGGATTATCAAAAATCCATCTAACAACAACAAGAACAAGCAACCATAGCAACACAACAAGCTCAACAAGCAGCCCTAGTAGCACAACAACAAAAAGTCTTAGTAGCACAACAACAACATCAAGCCCATCAAGCAACCTTAGTAGCACAACAACAACATAAAGCCCATCAAGCAGCCTTAATAGCACAACAACAACAACAAGCCCAACAAGCAACTTTAGCAGCACATCAATAACAACAAGATCAACAAGTAGCCTTAGCAGCACAACAACAACAACAAGACTTACTAGCTCACCAATATGCCCAACAAAAACAACAAAAAGGTTCCTACTATAACCCTCAACAAAACATCGTCAATACAAACACATTAGGAATATATATGCTTTCACCATCATCACCTTCACAATATCCTACACCACCATATACACAATGGGTAAAAGCACAAAGTTGTGTCACACTTTCAGCCAAATAAATAGTTTCAAGCAAAATATTTTTGAGCGAAAAAGTTTCGATCAAATAGGTTTCAATTTAAACCATGTGACCTATATGTGACACATAGGGTTTCAGCTGAATAAGTTTTTCCTGAATCCCAAAAAATTAAATTTTCTTTTCTGCTTTGAAATTGGATTTTTTAAGTTGAGGTTTCTACAAAAAGGTTTTGGAAACCCTTTCTAAAATTATCGTAGCATCCTAATTGGTAGCCAACTTAGCTTTTTTAGAATTTTCTGAAACTTTCAACTTCAACTAATTATTTCTTCAGTCAGAATGATTTTTTTGAAAAAAATAAAAATACCCTTTTGTAGAGCCTGGTGAATTCAAATATGTATTTTTTTATTTTTGATTAGTTTTAATATATTTTTTTAAAAAATAATGCAAGTGGTTGTTAAAGTTAAAAAGAGGTTGATTAGAAATTTTTAAAATATTAAAATATTAATTTTTTTAAAATATATATATGGGGCACAAGAGGAGAGAGTTGTCTTCAAAAGGGTGTACTTTTTTTTTTGAAAATGATTAAAAAAAAGACAATAGTTGACAGCCTATGAAAATTGTTGAATTCTGACAAGTTTGGCTTTAAAACGTTATTACAAGAAAAATATACATCAAAATTTGATTTTTTTTCTATGCACAAGATATTGAAGTTACCTATTTGGAGAAAAAAATTAGGGAGAAATGAAGTTTTTTTCAATTTATTTCTTGATGGCCCGTGAAGTCACTTTTTTCTGAAAATTTTTAGCATTGCAAAATTTGTTCTTAAATTGATAAAAAAAATTATGAAAACAATTTTTTTAAAATCTGAAAAATTATAGGAATAAACTTCATCAAAATTTCTACATTTCATTAGTTTACATCATTTTAAAATTCAAAACATAAAGACCATTTTTATGTGGTCGAAGTTCATAATTTCTTTTATTGTTGGTGGATTCCTTTATAAAGTGTGACACAATTTTGTGCTTTTACCCCCATACAACACCCCATCATACCAGAATCCCATCCCACAATACGCAACATATATTCCTCCACCAAACCCTTAAGACGATATGGCATCACAACTTAAGGAATTAACACAAGAAATACAAGATATACTGATGGGCAAGATAAGGAAGCCCTATGCACAACAAAATTTATGTCCTTATCCATTTGAAAAAAACATCGCAATGGTACCATTCCCTCTCGGCTTTGAGATCCTAAAATTTGATAAATACAAAGGGAGAGGAAATCATGTGGACCACATCAAGGAATTCAATGCCATGTGTATGGAGGTCACCTACAATGAGTCCTATTTGGTGTGCCTCTTTCCATGAAGTTTAATAGGTCCTACCAAGGATTGGTTTTCACAGTTACCTCCAGGCATCAAAACCTTCCAAGAAATTATCGATAAAATCATCGGCCACTTCTCCTTCAATCTTGACATGGACATAAGCCTAGAAGAGTTATATACTCTTAAGAAAATAAAGGAGAATCATTCACCAATTTCTTACAACGATGGAGACAAAGAGCTAGTAAGAGCAAGTGGACCATTCTTGATGAACAAGTAGGGATTATCATAGAATTTTTTTATCCAAATCTATCCTTCCACTTGAAAATGTAGTTAGTGTGTTACCACTTATGACGAGCTTGTCCCTAGGGCCCTTAACATTGAGAGAGCCCTAATCTCACAAGGGAACACACAAGTGTATAAAGACAACCACTCATCCACTAGTTTTAACGACAAGCCCCGCTATTGGGAAAAGAACAAGAATGTTACTAGTGATGGTGTTGTTGATGCAAAAGTGGTCTTAACTGCTCCTAGACAAGAAAACACCCAAACCATGACCACTTAAAAACTATGAGCACAACCACCAAACAAGCAACCAATGATCAATGCTACAAACATTCAACATGGACCACAAAGAACAAACAGTTCTCCCAAATGACAATTCACTCCTTTAGGGGAACCTATAGAGGATGTGCTAAAGTAGTTGATATAGTCTAACCTTATCACACTCCTTGATTTCTTGAACTATCAAGAGCCACAAGTCAAACCTCGTAGCCATAGAGACGATCATTTTTGTGAATTTCACTAATACAAAGCTCATAACACAAAAAAAAATTAGACTCAAACATCTAATAGAATATCTTATTGAACAAAGAGACATTTATGTTGATCAAAAAAATTGGGAATGAAAATCTAAAAAATTACACAAAACCTATGCTTGATCATACAAAAGAAAATGATTCAAGAAAAGCATCAACCTCAAAAAATGTAAACTGTACATGTGATACCATGGTGGGACATATTTATTCATCACAACATGAGGAATCAGATACATATCAAGATACTATTTTTAAAAAAGTCCAAATCCATCAACAGTGTTTAGTATTATTTTATACCATAATGACATCAAGTGGATATCAGATTGTGATATCTCTACCACATATGATTCAATGATTGGGCATGTTGAAGAAGTTCCAAGCAAGCTAGAAATATCCATTATTACGCCCATACCCAAAACTATTGGGAAGAGTCTTTTATCGATGATCGATCATCCACCCAAGGATCATGTCAAGAGGAGGCTCTTGACGATAATGATAGTTACTCCGAATCGAGTCAAGATCAAGAACCCCTATCCCTAGAGTTTCACTGAGAGCTGAGGGACATCTTCCAAACCATTTTAAAATCCAAATATGTCCCTGATATCACTCCTGAGATGTTTCTTTCTAATGGACACATAACACTCTTCATCCAAAACAAAGTCTCCCACTCTTGATATTTCCACACAAGAGCAAGCAACGGTCGAGATTCTTGAGTCATATAGTGATTGTGCATCATTGACATCTTTTGAATTAGCACTAACATCTTCTGAAGCAGTATCAATAGATAACAATGTCATAGAATCAGAGCAAATAGTTCATATACTTGAACAACAGGAACCCATAGCAATATCATGTGTTCATGAAAATTGACATTCAATAGCTATGGATCAAAGGATAAATTATCAGGGAAAAGTATTAGCTATTGATAATACCTTCACAACATCGGGGGAAATCTTGGTTACAACAAGCATCAACATATGGGGCACAAAGAATCCTTATGATGAAAATAATGCCAACACTACTACTAACTGTATCATGAGTTGGCATTCACCCATCATCTCATACGCAAATTGGGACCAATGTAAAAAGAAGAATTCCTATCAAAGCAAGGTGAAGATCATTAAAGAAATTAAAGCAGTGACACAAAAGGGACAAAGAAAATACAAATGGATAGCAAAGCAAAATAAAGAAAATCATCCCTCAAAAACTTCATTAGTCAAAGAAACTATGGGGAAAAATCAAAAAGGGAATTGTATCCATCAAAAGAGTCCTCAAATACAAAAGCAAACTTCTCAAGCAAGGAACAAAATATATCTTGTGGTTGGTCCTAATTCTATGAAAATCTCTCTTCCCACCCATCATTTCTCATCTTCCCAAGTTTGGAGAGTCAAAGGTTCCAAACCATCAACCAATATATCTCATATTCATTCATACATGTCACCGTCCACTCCATTCATGATACCTAATTCTCACATTGACCGTGTGTTGGCAGCTACCCTTCATCATAAGGATTTTGAAGGAACTTTATCATGATGTGCACACATAGACAAGGTTAATTTTGGTATCCACGAGGCAGATCAGAGTTCTTCAAGGTTGTATTCAAGTGCTCGTATCTTAGCAAAGCAACTTCTTCAAGAAGGATATTACTGGCACGTTATGATAGTGATCTCTACATTAGTTCCACCAAGTGGTTCAACATGAGGGTAAAAAATTTAAAAAATCAAAAAAACCAAAACAAATCAAAAAATCAAGAAAATAGTAAAAATAAAACTCATCCTCCAATGAAAACCACTATAGTGGCACTTTGGAAAAGTACTATGATGAAAACCTGGAAAACAAGTGTCATGAGTATAATTGAGCGTCTATATGATCCTTCTCAAACAAAATCATCCCATCCTTGTCATGATAAATCCAATGTTCCCTCCATCCATCCAATCCAAATTTATCCAGATGTTCCATTTTATCTTGATCTTGACAAAGATTTGGCGTATACTTTAACTCTACTCATGGAAAACTTTTGATAGGCTCTTTACCATTTTATCTCGTGAAGTCCCATAGCTCATATCTAGCATGATAAAACTCTATCAAACTCTTCGCATATACATTACCTATCTTGGTTACCCATTGCATTATGAAACATTGCTAGAAATTGGGGGTATTGCACTCTTGTTTTCAAATAACTCTTGATCCATTTCTTTTATATCACAATGTGACATTGAAATTGTGATCTAGGTATCATTTACCTCAAAATTTTAATAAAAAATCCCAAAAACATTCATAAAACATTCATCAAAAAATCCAAAAATGTCAAAATCTTGTACAACTAAAATCCAAAAACATCCAAATCTTGTACAACTAAAATCCAAAAACATCCAAATCCTATACAGCTAAAATGCAAAAACATTTGGAAAATTGTATAGGAAAAATCCAAAACATCCAAAACACATCAAAATCCCTAAAAAGGTCAAAACATCAAAAAATAAAAAACAACACTATGTCAAACTACATTGTCTCTAAGCTTGAACATAGGAAAGGCCATCATTGATGTGCCCCCGAGACACCCTAATTCAATCCTTTAGGAGTCTTTCATAGTAAATTGGAAATCCATCAATTGTTCATATTCATCTTCAATAACTCGAGTCAGTTGAACTATGTGGTATTTGCATGTAAAACGTAGGCAAGGCTTATCTTTGATCAGCCCCCGAGGCCCCTAGGATAGGTCTTTTAGGTTAGGTTCTTGGTTGAAACTCTCAGAAAACCCCTAAACATCTAGATAACTCAGAAAATACCTAAACATTCAAAAATTAAAAAAAACCTTAAATATTTGTAAAATCTCGAAAAACCCTAAACATTCAAATATCAAAAAATCTCAAAAACATCTAAACATCAAAAAATCCTTAAACATTGGAAAACATTCAAAAAACCTAAACAAAATCAAATATCTTAAAGAAAACCCTAAATAGCCTCAAATAATTGAAAAAAATAAACATTGATATAAACTTTCAAAAAGACCAAAAATAACCTCAAAACATTTTCAAAATTACCAAAAACATTGAAATAATCCAAAAAATCCAAAACCACCCATCCCATTTCGCTTTCACCCACAATAAAATTCCACCCATAATAAATCAATCGTCATCTCCAACCTTTGGAAAAACAAATAGAAAAAAAATATCGCAAGTCGTAAAGTGAGAACCTAACTATCAAAATCTAAAGTCTAGATCATAGGTAAATGTGTCAATGAAGTTTGTATCAATGGCTTATCAAACACCTCATCCTAATAAAACCATCTGATCAACATGTCCTAGGATGTATCCTTCTTACGATGGGAATCAACATCAGAAATCACCTTAGCTAAATTAAACTGGTAAGAGATATAAATAACTCTGACTATTTATCTTTGATCTTTTCTTTTGATTTATCTTAATGACCCATTCTGAGGACCTCTCGATGATGTCTATCAAAATTATTTAGAGAGAAAGGAATGGGGCATCGATCAATATCTTTCATTTGTTGTGCTTGTGGGTATTCTTGTAAAATAATCTTAGCGCACACTTGCTTAGTTGCGTGTAGGGAAGTTGTTTGGAGTAAATTGTTGACTATTGCGTATGCTTTGGCCCAATGTGTTCTAAGCTTCTAACTTACATTCCAACAAGGTTTCTGTATTTCAAGATGTGAACAAGAACTATCTTATCTATTTGCAGAGTCAAAGTCCATTACACTAGATACAATGCCATCCTGGTTATCAATACCTTGATGCATTGTGTCTATGTGTTATATCAAACAATAAAGAATGACAAAAAATCCTAATCCCAAGATATGATAAAATCATCATCATCATCGTCATGCATTTCTCATTGCCATCTCTAATAAAGTCTCAGTGGATCATAGACTTGTTGGAACTTTTGAATTGATCATCAAAATCAATGGTCAATCATCTTATTTCTTCTATCTTCTCTCCACGCTAACCTGGTATCATGACAATCACCAAAAATATCATCACTATATCCATCCTGCATCCACAAATCATCAGCATGCATACATCTTGCATAAATCACGACATATCATAATATGTAGAACACATTGCATTATCATTTAAGTTGTGAAGAATAATATAGATTTGTTATTTTAAGCATCTTAAATCGTTGCATACATATCATAAACATAAATTACATTATCATGTCATAATCATGAACATCTGCATTATCCATCCATACGTCCATATGCATACATCATTATCTCATAAATTACATAGAAAAATACACAAAAATAAATGCATCCACATCATTTGCATACGCATCGCATAAGAATATCATGTCATCCATCCCATCGAATATCATAAAAAAATTACTAAAAGAAAAAAGAATATAACATTGCATCCATTCCATATCATTACATAACATATCATCGCATCAGACATTATCATTACATATCACATAAGCATAAATAAAATAATTGCATCCATACATGATAATATATATGCATATCACATCATATCAACATAAAATGCATCCATACATTCATAAGCATGAAATAAAATGAACACATCACATCATATCAAATTTGTATCATATATATAAAAAACAAGTGACTGTCATAATACAATATCTGATTCAGTGTATGCATATCAATCAAAAGTACAAGATCTATGAGGCTATCAAAAAGGAGCCCATGAATGTGTATTTGTATATAGAATTAGGCAATAATAAAAAATTCATTGTACAAGCAAGCTAGCCTTGATGGTTTCTCCCCTCACCAGGTTGTCTCTCTGGCTGATCCTCGGCCTAGAGATGTGCCCCACTCCTCTATGAGTAATCTGGCTACCTAATTGCAATAGGGACATCCCGGTAGTAGTGCATGCAATAATAAGTAGCCTCGGTAACAACCTCTTAGTACAATCGGGCAAACACTATTCATCCTTGAGTTGTAGTTGTCATGGTCTCTAGCTACTAGTGCCAGCTGATCTCATGTGCCAACTGCATATCAATAGTCTGCCTGAGCTGATGCTCTTGGTCCCTCTCAGGTTTCAAGGCTTGTACCTACTACCTGGCCCAGTCTCTCTCAGTGGTGATAACCAAAATCCACTAACAAGCCTCATCCCTCTCACTTGTCACCACCTGCAACTACTGTTGCAACTATTGTATCTGTGCATCACGAGGATCTGGCCCTAGCAGTGGTTGTTGTGGAGGTTGTTGTTGTATTAGTGGCTACTGAGGAGGTTGTTGGTGCAATGGTAGTACACCCGGGACCTATCCATCATGATGTTGGCCATCCTATCCTCTACCTCTACCATCTAGACCTCTTCCCTATCCATCATTTGGTTGTCCTCTACCTCTGCCTACCCCTCCCTCTTGACCTCCCTCGTGGAGGTACACCAGTTGGATCTATAAATCACGAAGGGGGAATGAACCATGCATCATAAGTAGGTGTCGTCTATGCATCTGTCTATCCCTGATCATAGGCCCATGGCCTAGCAACCAGCTATTGAAATCCCTCAACAACCTCATGGGCTAGGATCATGTGTCCCCATGTTGTCTTTCGAGCTGACTTGGTAAAGATGGTGGTATACTATTCATCGGGCATGTCTTGCCCCTCACCAAATTATCTGGCAACCCTATCAGGAAAGTACCTCTCAATCATAGTGTGCTCTCGGCCCTACATAAATTGGGCCTATTGAGCAAAGAATAACTATTGTACATCATTGTATCAAGATGGCATCTGAAGCCATGGCCACCATCTAAACACTGTCATATCATCGATCACTCGATGCTAGTATGGAATTTCAAGCTCCCCTGTGCGTTGCAAAGTTATGGCACCCTTGTATCTCCAAATAATAGGAACATTTGGCTCTACATCTTCCATCTAAACAATAGTTCAAAGCACAACAATGTGCTCCTAGGCCCAAATGTGGAGAAGAGTGACCCCTGCACCAATAGCACTGCCATCATAGTATACAAAGTCATGCATATCATGGTGAAGAGAGGCCAACATCACTGGTCCCCATGCATACTGGGTCCTCTAGAAGAGCATCCTGTGCCAAGCCAGACCTCATCTAGGACTGAATCCTCTGCTCCATCTATCTAGAGAAACCAAGCTTGAGATAACTGTTGCAATAATTAGTTTGAAAGTCGATGCTCGACCTCTGTATATCTCGAGGTCAATCTAGGAGTTGACCAGGAAAATACCTTCCTGGTCAAGTACCTCATGGCAAGCATCATAGCTAGTACCAGTGTCATATATCACACACTCACCATGTATCAACAATAACAAAATCTACCATACATCCTCCAGTGTCATTGTTACCTCGTCGGTAGGTAAGTGGAACAATGAGGTCTCGCTATGCCATCACTCACACAACACTATCATCATAGCTAAATGAGTCCAGATTCAACAAGAATGTAAGCAATGTACCACAATCCAATCTCTCATAGGTGCTCCTGTCGTAACTCAAACAAAGCACCAAGTCTAGACAAAACTATCAACTAGTGCTCGCAGGAAATCAAATGTGGGATAACCTCTTGCACCCACAAAGCACACAACATCAAAAATCATAGAAATTGGTTAAGTTTGGAGTTTTTATCCCCTAAAATGACAAGTATCGTTGTTTACAATAGTGTTGCTATAATTCAAATTCCAAACAGTGATGCTCGAAGCATTTAAATTTCAAATCGTGACATGCATCATTAAACACATGTGTTGCTATTTGACCTTGGAAAACCCTAACCCTAAATTTCAAATTACAAGTTGTGTCACTATTTACATATGTGTCGCTATTTGAAATAAGAAACCCTAATTTTAAATCATGAACTACGTCGCTATAAATCAAAATAGTGTCGTTGATTCTACAAATAACGTCCCTATATGGTGATGTTGTCAAAATTCAAATTTCAAAATGCATTAAATGTGCCTAAACGTCAAAATTAAAATCAAGTCTTGAATCACATACTGGTGGTCTTGCGCCTAGAAGCCTTTGGTACTCGCGAACTTGGTCAGAAATGTGTCGTGGGAGCACTCATTGCACCATTTTTTCAGAGGGTCAAAACTCAAAATGTAAGAATTCTCTAAGGTGTAAATACATAAATGAATTGAAAGTAACCCTTCCTTGCCTGTTTATGTTTGAAAATTATGGTTTTTTGCCCTAATTTAACCATGAAGCTAGGGTTTTTCACCATTTTCACCAATCTTGCCACACTGAAGCCTATTTTGCATCATTTTTGGCATTTTTGGCATTTTTTTGTATCCTAAAGCCTTTATGGACTCCTTAAGCAACATTTTACCTTTGTCGAGAAATCAACCCAAAATTCAAAAATTTTGCCCGATTTCTCAAGGGGGTAGGGAACTAGCATATTCCTTCCACTGGGGCAGCAGTGGGGCATCCAAAAATCATTTATTTATTTATTTTTTGATTTAAACAACATTTTTTTATCCGAAGGGTGTCAGTCTTTGAACCAACGTAGTAGGTACCTCGCTTCAAAGAGGAGAAAAATGTAGACACTTAAAAATGTCCTAAATGATATCAAGCACTCAAATCAGGTATACTAACACTGTTTCATCCTCAAATCCATACTCTTTTCACTTATTTAATTAAATTAGCCTAACTATTTAATTAATTACATCATTTTCATCTATTAACCTAATTAATTTAATCAGGATAATTCATCACCTTTCATGCTAACATTTCATTTAATTAATTAATCAAAGTATTTAATTTAGTCATGTAACTCGCCATGCAACCCTAGAGAAGTTGCAATTAACTACTCAAACGTGCTAATTTTTTTTTTTAGTACAAATAACATGCAAGTTCACTACCCATTGCAACAACCTCTAAGGTTACAAGACTGAGATTACTTTAAAACCCAAACAAGAAACATGAATTGAAACCATAGCATTTAATTACTTAACAAATTAAGAAACACATACATTCCATACATGTTAAATTACATCAAAGAATAAGAGATACCACATGATTTCAAATAACAATCATTTAACAATAAGATTACAAATCTCATTCCCCGAATGAGGTAAATCCAAAAAGAATGGTTATAAATTACATCTTCCACCTCAATAACAAATGAGGGGTAATTAATTACAAGATTCAACTAAAATGAATAAAGCATGAAATGAAACTAGATCCCACGAGCTCTTCAACTGGAAATATCATCCATACGAACAAGAAGAAAACCCAACGGAGTAAGGTGCACGTTCCACCCAACCAAGTGATACTCGAAGGCTCACCCCCAGTGCTAGGAGATAGTACAAGGATTCCTATACAATACTATCTACCTCTAGACACAAGCTACCCACACTCCATTACACCAATCAAATGAACTGCATAAACCATAAAATAACACACAAGCACAACTCTCTAACATCACTGCATATAAGTCACATTGTTTCCAGAGATAAAACATTAATGTATGATAAGAAGACCATACACATAAAACCAAATACCAACTCTGTCGTAGAAAGAGTGTCATCACACAGCTCGACATGGGATATCCTTTGGGAATCTTCATAGGCTTCGACCCCCACTATGGGATATCCTGGTGGCCTCAACCAAATCCTGACCCACATACTCACTCATGCAGAATCAAATACCTCTCGTAAAGACAAGATAGATGACCTTGCCATTCCAGGCCTTCCCACTCATCCCAAGCCTATACGAGCACTTGTGTCTATGAGTGAGGCTAAATTATCTTGATTAATGTGAAATACTACCTAAACTTCTAAGTATATTGTTTTAGTTATCACTTGATTAAACCACCTCTTAAGGTTACCCAGTTTACCTCTTTGGGCTCTGGCGCCTAACAGAAGCCACTCTTCTACTTGACAACATGCCAACACAAAATCAATCACCAAGGGTGCCAAAGTGCATACAAACAAGATAAACAATCACTCCAACTCTAGGAGGAACATATAATGAAAACTCACTCCAAACACTGGAGGCAACAAAAGTCATAATCCACTCCTTCCAAAGGAGGCACAAATCACATAATCCACTCCTAATACAAAGGAGGCACAAACCACCCCATTCATGAAAATAAGGTAAGACAACAGGATACAACTATACACACCACCCAAGGCAATACAAAGGTTGACTAACATAATACAACAACCCCAAATAGTTAAACCCCTTATGGAAGACTTAACAACCTTTCTAATCAAATTCCCCAAAGTGAAAACAAAAGAAGTGTACATTCAAGAAGGGCGATCAAACAAGAATTAAATCTATATTTGGATTTCCTAAATCCACTTCCTTCATTAACATTCAGTAATTTATTGCCAAGTTAATAAAATTGATTTAATAACGTCTCTTTTAGACAAAAGATAAACTTTAACCAGATATTTAATTCCCTAATTGCTCTTAAATGATAATAACATTTACTTCTATGATCCATAACCTATCATTTAAAAATAACTATTGGTCCTTTGCAAAATAAATCATTTTAAAGTCAATTAATCTCGCTATTAAACACCTTACATTTAAATCCAAGATTTGTCCTTTCAAATATATTATTTTAAAACAAAATCAATAACCTGACTATGAACACAATATTTTAAATTCCTCGATTACACATTTCATGAAAATAACTAATCTTATCATACATTCATTTGCAACTAACAAGAACTATAAATAAAAATCGCTCTCTTAAACATTTCATTTCATCTAAAACAAATAACTATTTCCTTTAAAAACATTCCCTTATTAAATAACTACTCGTACATTTGATCAACAATAATAAATTTAAATCAACAGGTTTACTTCGGTTTTCTAATAATATTTAAATATAAAAAATCTCATTTCCCCATAGAAATCATTTCATTATAAAATAAATATTTGGACGTATACATCTTTATTAATTAAATATTAATTTAAATAAGAAAACATTTCTACGTAAATTTAATATCTATTTCACACATTTAAATATCCATCTATTTAACCATGTGCACATCATCAGTTTCCTTAATTACACAAAAAGATCAAAATCAATTGTGTTACAATAAAATCATTATAAAATCAATAATTGAGTCAATAAAATAATCTTAAATTGATTATATTTAAATATATAATTTATATTTTCAATTTAACTTCTGTCTCATTAAAATAACTCAAATATTTTCCAATTAAAAATACAAATAAAATCTATATATATATAATATATATATATTTATAAATAAAAAAAATCATCTAAATAAAGTAAATTTGAAAATATATAATATATAAAATATATATTATATTATATATAATTTATATATTAAATATATTTTAAAATAAAATTAAAAAGTGACTTTATAAAAGGCAAGTACCTAACCCCACCTATGGAAGGGACGCTGTTCTATGGTTGCACTCCAAATTTCCCTATGGAGGCTAAGACCGCCCATGGTAGTGTTTCCCCACAACTCTGTGGGGAGCCAAGACAACAAAGACCCATGGTGCGGCCATGGCACCCACACGCCTCCAACTCTACTAAGAAAATATTTTATATATATATTTTTAATAAATTTAAAATTAAATTTTCCCTGTAGATTTCCGTGAATATAAAAAGAAAAACTTTTCCCATAATTTTAAGAGGAAAAAAAAAAAAAATTCTCAAAAATAAAATGGCACTCCATTACGCTTTGAATAAAATATATATATATATATATATACATAAAATCTCCACTTTATAGTCAAATTGAACCAATTTTCTACATAAAATTTACAATAGAAATAATTTTCAAGCACAATTTTCATGATATGAATTTCTAGAAATACCTTAAATGGTCAGGTGTTTTCTATTTGAAAAGAACTAGATTTTCAAAACAATAAACAAAAACAAGAAAGAACCTGTTGGAAACTTGAAGAAGAAGATTGAAGTTGAGCTACAATTTCCAATTCTTCCAAAATCTTTCCAAATCTTCACTCCAATTCCAAAATGCATTCCCAAAACAAGAAAACCCTCTTTCCTCTTCACAACAAATTTCTTTCTCTAAGCATGAATAATCCTTCCAATCCTTTCATTTGTTCCCAAATTAAGTCAATGCCCTCTAAAATATCCCATATATTTTCTTTTTCCAATTATAAATATCTTTCAACACTATAGATATTTTCATGCATTTACAAAATATCTTACTTTTAATAATTTAAAACAAAATTCCTTTTCAAATAAATTTAATTCTTTTAATTCATGCATTTACAAGATATTTGCATTTTAATACTTTTAAAACAAAATTTAAATTTCAAAATAGATTTAAATCATTCACTTTATGCACTTTTCAAATACAATTAAACTATTCACTTAATGGATTTAATAGATTAATTTATTTACTCCACAACTAAATTTAATTAATCAATTCAACACAATTAATTTAATTAATCAATAAAATAAATCTAATCCAAGATTAGATTATTTTATTAATTAAATTAAATTAATTAATAAATTAAATAACATTTCTAACATTATAACTAGATTTATTTAATAAACAACTTAAATACATAAAGCCATTTATTTACCTTTTCCAACTTGCAATAAAATAAAATCAAGGAGAGATGAACAACAAAGAAGCAACTTAACCTAACTAAAAACCCAACGACACACTATGACTAGGGTGATGACTTGGCACAGAAAACCTAGCTACTATCTCCCAATTAGTTGTCATTGGTAATGACACACTTAAACCTCAGGAAACTGTGTGGAGCTACTGCTCATGCACTGTGAACTCATGAACAAAGAGTATATCTAACATGCATATATATAACATAATAAAACACACCGTGAAGAGGAAATATCGGGACTAGGCATGCCGCAGTTTAGTGGGTGCATCTTTGTCCTTCACACCAATACACTCATCATGAGAATGGTAGTTCATCATAAACAAATATCCCATGCAATAACATGTTACAATAACTAATCATCATTACACCAATTAAAACATGACAAATAAAGCATCAGATAAGATACATCACATCACACCAATAGACTATCACTCTATAAATAGCGATCAAATAACACACACATGATAAAGTATCTCAATAACCAAAAAGCACATCAAAGCAAACAAGGACACACTGTCCAACCAGAAAGCAAAACAAAGGGGTATTACAAGAGTCCCTAAAGTCCTCTTATTTAATTAAATAACCCCAATTTATTTAATTAAATGTCATCACCTTTTCATTAAATCACTTTATTTAATGAATATCATGTAATTCTTCTAAAAATTGTATAATTAACATTATTTTAATTATCAATTACTAATAAATCTAATTCCCCCCAGTTGCAAAGGAATATTCCAAGGGAATATTTCTCCTTTGCACATTCCTCCAAAAGGAATATTCCTTCCCCTTTTGCACAATTAAACTTTGTTTTAATTTTCTAAATATCTATTTCCCTCACCCATGAGAATATTTCAAAGAATATTCTCTTTTCTCACTCATTTGGAAAAAAGGGAATATTGTGCAAGTTAACTTACAAGACTTCTTGTGCAAGCTTTGAATGTGTGTTTGTTTGGAAGGATATCAACCCTTGATTCTTTTCTTGATCTATGTGATCATTGATTCCCATCCCTTGATAAGAATCTATTATCCATGCCTCCATCTTCTTTCCTTTTTGACCATTGATTAGCTTTTTCAATCTTAGCCCTTCATTTTTCATTTGTTTTCCTATAAATAAAGCACTATTTGGAGACAAATTGATCCATCTTTTAACAACAAACATATGTTGTTAAAATCATTTGCACTTGCACTCACATTTAACATCATTTTAGCTTTATCTACTTGCATATTAGTTTAGCTTCCATTAATTGCTTTCATGATAACATAGATGCATACATTTAGCTTATTTGTTAATTAGGATTTTAATCTTTTAAAGCTTGCATACATTTAGAGTAGATTTGCATACACCCGTATCGATCATCTTAGCATAAATCATGTTAAAATAGCTTGCATCATGTTCATTTAGCTTTAAATCATGTTTTCATACACATCTATCAATGGTTTCATCAGTTTTCTTCAATAAAACTGAATAAAACAAGCTCATTATCCAAGGGATTGGGAAAGGGTCACCATTCCACATCAATGCGATGCCACTCCCCCAATAGGATAAGTTTCAATGTCTTAGATTAGAGGTTTGTCAAGATTTCATGATTTAGAATGTTAGTTTTAATGGCTTCTTTGTCTTTGTTTACAGTGAATGATCTTACTGGGATTGATGCTTAGTGGGTTAAATATGCCTTGAATTCGTATGGATCAAGTGTAGTTAACCTATACTATGTCATTGGTCAAAATGCCTATACCAAAGACACTGTAGATGGTTATCTTAATGCTAAGTTGTATTCTTTTAAGGCTCGGCCAATTAAGGAGGTCATGGGCTATATTCCTGCAATTGTTTAAAACTATTAATGCTTGTGAATAAGGCATAACGGAATATGTCATTAAATTTTAGTTAAAATTCTTAATGAGGGTGGTTAGAAGAGAAGGCCATGGGTGATAGAACTAGAGTATTTTCATTATTGTTAGAGGTTGATTATTATTATCTACTCTCACGGGAAAGGCAGGAGAAGGGGAAGCGCAACTTTGTGAGAGCAGGAAAGTTTTGTTGCAGAGTATTGCATTTGTTATATGCATTAGATAGGCATATCACCCTAGTTTGAGCAATGAATTTATGTTTTTCTATTAGTTGAGGCAATTACTGAAGAATATTTAAAAATAAAATCAGAGATTCAAACATTGGTAGATCGTGACTTCTTGGGAAAGATGGGTTAAGCATTGTAACTGTGTTCTAGAATTTTCTAAAAGTACAATAACATAGAGTTAAACAAACATGCTTCCATACTTTATTTTTCCTGAGTAATTTTGTAGTCTAAATCTAGAATTTTATATATGAAAAGATGAAAGAATAGTTTATTATGATGAATATTATATGTTGAAATAGAGAATATATGGTCTAATTTTTATAGACTTGTGAATTTATTTATCCTCTCTTTCAAATCTATAATAGACAACAGAGAAGAGATTTATTTTTGAGTTGTGATAAGTTAAATAATTAATTCCAGTTTTCCTAGTGAACTACATTTTCAATTTGATATATATATATATATATGTTCAAGTGGTATGTATAAGTATAAATGTATATATTTTGGTTGAGTGGGTCTGTGAAGCCCATTGATTCCCACTTCTCCCACCCCCATAAATGATTGTTTTGTCATGGAATGTAAGGGGGTTGAACAGCATCCCCAGACAAAAGGTTGTTCGTAGATTAATTGAGTCTCAGTCTCCCGATGTGGTCTTTATTCAGGAGACTAAGCTTACAATGGATGGTTTGGCTAATTGTGCTTCGCGTATCTGGCCCCAGGGCTCTTGGCAGGGTGTGGGAGCTTTGAATAGTTCGGGGGGGGTTGCTTGCTTCTGGAACCCTAGGAAAGTTTCCCCCTTATGGTGGATCTCTAGTCGGTCCTCCATTTCTTTGGTTGCCTCTATCTTTGCGACCGGAGAAAGGTGTCTCTTATCCAATATTTATGCACCTACTGATTTTTCAGGTAAGACTCATTTATGGGCCCATATCAGATTCATCTGGTCCCTGGACCCGTTTCTCCCATGGATTATGGCTGGGGATTTTAATGCTGTTATTAGTCTGGATGAAAAACGAGGGGGGTTAGCCAGACTGGACCCGTCTTCAAATCTGCTCAGGGATATGATAGGCTCCTTGAATCTCATTGATGTGAAGCCAACCAATGGGATCTTTACCTGGAACAATCGGCGATGTGGGGTTGAGGCTATCTCTGAAAGGCTTGACAGATTTTTGGTTTCCTGCTATTGGATGAACAACAGGTGGATCACCAGTTCTGAAATTCTTGACTGGAGGGGCTCTGACCACTGGCCTATCAAGCTCTCTATCACCTCATATGGGGTCACCAAAAATCCCTCTTTCAAATTTCAGTTGATGTGGTTAAGAGACCTGTCTCTTCTAGACCTTATGATGGATTGGTGGTACGAGGGGATACCTGCCCATGGGACAGCAATGTTTACTTTTAGTAAGAGGCTTCAACATGTGAAGTACAGGCTTAAGAGATGGAATAAACAGTATTTTGGGAACCTACATGCTCAGAAGATAGCGGCTCAGTCCAAGTTGGCTAATATTACTCGTCAGATTCGGGACCAAGGGTTGACCTCTGATCTGAGTAAAGCTGAGTCCTCGGCTCTTAAGGGACTTGAAGAGTGGGAGCTTCGGGAGGAGATTTTCTGGAAGCAGAAATCTCGGGTTGATTGGCTTCAGGAGGGGGATAGGAACACTGCTTTCTTTCATAATTCGGTTAAGGCTCGGAGGCAGGGGAATTCTATCTCCTCTCTTATCTTGACTGATGGAGCTCAGATCTCTTCTTGTGATGAAATTTCCAGGGAAGCTGTCAATTATTTTTCTAATCTTTTTTCTAGAGAGGATCTTACTACTGGGACTGAGGAGCAAGCCGTCTTGGATTGTATTCCCCACCTGGTCTCTGCTGAGATGAATAGGGCTCTCTTAAGCCCTATCCTACTTCCTGAACTGGAGAAAGTTGTGTTTACTATGAAAAAAGGTAAGGCTCCAGGCCCGGATGGATTTCCAATTGAGTTTTTTCAAGAATTCTGGGAAATAATAAAGCTGGATCTCCTAGATGTGGTTCAGGAATCTCATAGAAACAAACAGATGCTGAAGTCTTTGAATTCTACTTTCTTGGCTCTCATACCTAAGAAGGAAGGGGCTAATCGATTGGATCAATTTAGGCCTATAGCGTTATGTAATGTTGTCTATAAGATCATCACCAAATTGATTGCTGAGAGACTCAAACCACTCCTTGGCTCTTTGATCTCTGCTGAACAGGGTGGTTTTGTTGGAGGAAGACAAATTCTGGATGGGATTGTGATAGCATTGGAGGCTATTCACTCTATGGCTGCCTCCAAGAAGAAAGCTATGTTTATTAAACTTGACATGGCTAAAGCTTATGATCGGGTGAGTTGGGAGTTCTTACAAAAAATTCTTCTGGCTTTTGGTTTTGATGAGGAGTGGGTGAACTGGGTTCTTAGCTGTGTGACCTCGTCCTCCTTCTCTGTTCTCATTAATGGTGAACCTTCTAATTTGTTTCACGCTTCGCGGGGACTTAGGCAAGGGGACCCTTTATCTCCCTTTTTATTCATTATCATGGCGGAGGGTCTTGGTAGATTTATAAAATCTCAAGTGAGGCAAGGTCTTATCCAGGGTTGGAGCTGGAACAATAATCTTCCTTCCTACTCTCATCTTCAGTTTGTGGATGACACTGGGTTGATGGGCATGGCTAGAATCAGTGAGGCTGTGAATTTCAGGAGGGCTTTGGATATCTATTTGAAAGCCTCAGGTCAGAAAATTAATGATGATAAGTCTTCCATTTATTTCTTCAATACTCCTCGGCTTATTCAGAGCAGGATTGCAAGGATTCTTAGATTTCAAATTGGCTCCCTTCCTTTGATGTACCTTGGGATTCCTTTGGTCTTGGGATCTCAACGCAGAGACTACTGGCAGGGGATTTTGGATAAATTCCGGAGTAAGGTTAGTCACTGGACTTACAGATGGTTATCTTCTACTGGGAGAGTGGTTCTCCTAAAGACTGTGGTACAGGCTCTCCCCATTTATAGGTGTTGTGTTCAGGTCCCCCCTTCCAACTTTGTGAGGGATTTTGATGCTCTATCTCGGCAATTCCTGTGGTCTGGTAGCCTTCTTTCCCCGAAGTGGAGTTTAGTCAAGTGGGAGTCTGTTTGCAGGCCGAAGCATGCTGGGGGCCTTGGTCTTAGGTCGATGGCTCTTGTTGTCACGGCTTTGGCTGCCAAGCTTTACTGGCGTTGGTGCAACAATCAGGATCAGGATTGGGCCAAGATCCTTACCCATAAGTATTTTCCTGGTGTTGAGTGCCATGATGTGCCAAGACTTGCTTTGGAGGGTAAAGGTTCTTGTATTTGGGATACTCTTAAGAAGGGAGCTCAACTGATTAAGGCAGGTCTCTTCTGGATTTGTAACAGAGGCTCTGATGCTCTATTTTGGCAGGACTCTTGGGACGGCCACCCTCCCATTCTTTCTAGCTTCCCTCAGCTCCA
This sequence comes from Sequoia sempervirens, assembly GCA_007258455.2. Classification (NCBI taxonomy): domain Eukaryota; kingdom Viridiplantae; phylum Streptophyta; class Pinopsida; order Cupressales; family Cupressaceae; genus Sequoia; species Sequoia sempervirens. Next base: position 4,592 of record VDFB02274456.1, on the reverse strand, counting down.
GCCTCTGAGCCATATTTTTACTGAGGCTGGTTGGTTCAAGGTGGAGCATTTTAAGACTGTCAAGCGTATGGGTCAGGTGGAGGTGACTTGCTGGAAGGACCCTCAGGAGTGGCCTGTGGGTGGCTCTGATGAGGATCGAGTTGTTCTTACTAAAGCTTTGGAGGGTAGGTTCTGCAACTCCCTTAATGTGAGGGACGCTTTGGCTTGGAGTCCTAGCCCAAAAGGTAAATTTACTGTAGCTCAAGGCTATGCTATTCTTGACAGGAACCTGCACGGTCCAGCTGAGGTGCACTGGTGGAAGAAGGTTTGGAATAACTTTTCTTGGCCCAAATGTAATTTTTTCTTATGGTTGTTGGCTCAGAAGAAATGCCTCACTTGGGAGAATCTCCGCAAACGAGGATTTCAGGGACCTTCTGTTTGCTTCCTTTGTTCGAACAATGAGGAATGTACCTCCCACTTGTTTTTTCTCTGCCCCTTTTCTAGAGAGATATGGCACAGATGGTGGGAGGCTTGGCGTCATGGTTGTATTCATGCTTCCTCCCTAATTGATTTTTGGGAAAGTTTGGGCAGGCCTCCAGCAAAGACTTCTTTCCTGCAGGTGGCACGGTTGGGCCGATTTTTATTCTCTGGAACCTTTGGCTGGAGAGGAACCGCAGAATTTTTTGTGGCTCCAAAGTAGGAAGTTTTCAATTGTGGAAGACGATACTCAGTAGGCTTCAGGAGACTATTTCTGCGAAATGTGATATGTCTGAAGGTATTGATCCTGGTGATCATGCTATTGTGAGGAATTTGAACTTGGAGGATAGTGGAAGGGGATGCTTTGTTGGAAAAAGACCCCGCCATGTCAAGCACCGAGTTTGTCGGGATGGGAGGTGGACGCCTCCCCCGGCTGGGATCTTGAAGATTAATACAGATGGTTCTTCTTGTGGGAACCCTGGACATGCTGGTATTGGAGGTATAGGTAGGGGCAATGATGGTGGTGTGTCCTTCCTCTTCTCTATTTACAAAGGTCAACACTCTAATAATCTGATGGAGGCCCTCGCTATTAAGATTGCTGTTGAGAGAGGATGCTCTTTAGGATGGAGGAGAATCATCTGTGAGTCAGATTCTCAGATTGTTGTGGATATGTTGAACAACCAGAATTTGGAGGATGTTAGTTGGCAATTAGCTTCTTTAGTCAGATAGATTCTCAGTTTATGTAGTTCTTTGGATTCTGTCTCCTTTTGTCATATCCCTAGAGAATGGAATAGAGTGGCTGATTGTTTGGCGAAGTGGGCTTCAGAGAACGTGGATGGTTGGGATATTAGTGGAAGGGATGAGTTACCCTCTGAGTATCGTGGGACCGTTGAGCAGCTGTTATTGGAAGATAGGAATATGTAGTGTTGTTGTTGGCCTTTGGCCTTTCCGATGTATTTCTGATTTGGTTGAATAAATTTTTACCCCTTCTTTAAAAAAGTATAAATGTATATATATACATATAAAGAGTGTGTAAGGGATATTCTATGTTATATATTTATAAAATTTATAAGAAAAGTTTGATGCTCAATCTGTTGAGTTGATTGGAAGAAATCAATTTAGTAATCTAAAATAGTGAAAAGTTTTAAACATTGTAAAAACATTCCCATTATTATAAAATAAGTTGGAAAATTTATTGTAGTCTTACCAACACTATTAATGCATTTATGTGCAAAGAACCAAAGAGGAAAAACATAGAGAAATCAAAACTATTTTAAAGAAGTTATCTTCTTATTGTTGAACAATATCATTTTATTTTGCTCATTTTTCAAGTTGACAAGAACTTATGTGAAAGACATGGTGTCTCAAGTCGATGTCATTGTTTGTAAACATTATAGTCTATATTGTGCATAAAAATAGGAGATTAGTTCACTCTTAGATTTGAATGCAAGAACTTATGAACAAGTGGAAGTAGCCAAGTTTTGAGATGTTGTGAGTATGCACCACGGGTGTTAATTGTTAGGGAAATATTTCCATCTTAGTTGTTTACCGACTTTAGTAAGTTATATTTTTATGATTTAATATCCTTAATAAAGGTTAGAAAAAAAATCAACTAGTTAGTCATGTGTTAAACCTTAGGTTAAAGGTTGTTTCCAAGTCAAGTTAGAGGTGTGTGAACTTGCGACTTCATTTCCTAAGGAAGGGTTTGATATATTTTGAATCTTTAGCCAAAGTAATGCAAAATTATGTTTGCATTAGTTGATTCATTGTGTATTAGATTGCATATCTAATCAGACTGGTCATACTTAGTTATAGATGTCTAAAGTTCTATGGTTGATTGGTTATGTAGGACACAACACTACACTAGTAGAAAAATAACAATAAATGACTAAAAAAACTACTAAAAATTGCATATATGTGACTAATCTTGGTCACATGGCCATTAGTAGTTTATTGTCAGTCATTAATCACGAGACCATATTCATGACTAAACCATTTTTAGTCATTTATTGGTTGTTTTGATTGATCAATTTGGTAGTATATTTAGTCATTAATTTAGTCATTGATTGTTTGGGATTGGGATCAATGAAATTACAATCAAATCTACTTAGTAATCCCTCTAGTTATACATATAAACTTCCGTATCATAAAATATTCAAATGTTGAGAGAAGCACCATGAAATGAAGACTAAAATACTTGAACAAATATGATTGATCAGACACAAACATATCACAAATCAAGAGAAGCCACAACATAGTATTTATGAGTGGAAAACCTTGTATAGGGAGAAAAAAGTACTTTAAAAATTTACTTCATTAAGCCTCAACTGTCGAATCAGGCCTCGGTTACATTCAATGTCTCACTAACAACTGCCTCACTGGCAAAGAAAAACCTAATTGGTTTCAGCCTCACTAGCTAAACAAAAATCTCACTAATGTCAACCTCACTGGAAAGTCAAAACATATAAATGATGTGCCTCACTGGAAACTTGTCTCACTGACTATTTTACATCATTTATTGAAGAATTGAAGAATTCAAAAAGGCATAAAAACAGAGAATCACTTTGTATCAATGAATTTCTTTTCTTGAAAGTTTCATTTGGATTTGAAACTCACGAACCTTTACTTTTGCACCTGCAACACAATGAATACTATAAAATGTGTTTCTCCTTATCCAAAAAACATCCATCTCAGCTCATGCACTGTTAAACAGTGAATTTGTATCAGAGCATTTAATTTGCACTTCATTTCTTGAGTATTTCAATTAGATTTGAAACTCAAGAAAGATTTCATCTTTTTAACACTGTGCTCATCACTTTTTCATAGTGATCAAGAAGTCCTAGATCGAAGTTCATCAAACTTATATTGTGTTCATGGTGGTTGATCACACAACCCATATTTGCAACTGTTTTCAAATGTTGTCATAACTAGAAAACCATCAAACACAGTTTCATAACTACATACAACCAATATACATTAGACCCTTTGAAACAGAAACCCGACATCAATAAACCCTTGAAAAAATATGCAATAACCCCTAGGTAACACAAAACTACATTCAAACTCTTACTCGCTAGTATTCACCTTTCACTTCTCCAATTTAGTGAGCCGCAGCCTAAAAATAAGGTTTACACGATGATGGTTTCAAAGTATGTTTATTAAAATGAAATTACTGTCAAGATCCTAATAATGAGTACTTTTAGGTTTTAACATTACGATGATAGAGAGAAATATTGAAACAAGTGTGTAATAGTAAAAAGAGGGGTAAATTAAAATGCACGATCAAGAATGAAAAAAATAGAGTTTCAAAAGCCCTTTTCAACAAAACCATTTTGTGCATATCCTGCAATTAATGCATTACATGAGACCATATTTCTTTGAGGTATTCTATCAAGCAGTTTGTGCGCCTTGTCTCTACCTCTACTTCTTTCATATGGGATTCGCTCCTCCAAACTCTTCCTCCCTGGTACTGACCTTTCACTTCTCCAATTTGGCGAGCTGTAGCCTGAAAATAAGGTTTTGACAAGGGTTTTAGAGTATGTTTATTAAAATGAAATTACGACCAAGATCCGATAATGAGCACATTTAGGTTTTTACATTATGGCATCCTTTACTTGTTTGTTTTCCATCATTTTTTGTTGCTTTCCCTGCCGCTATTGGTTTCGGCTCCTCCAAACTCTTACTCGCTGGTATTCATCTTTCACTTCTCCAATTTGACAAGCTGCAGCCTAAAAATAAGGTCTCGACGAGGGTTTTAGAGTGTGTTTATTAAAATGAAATTATGACCAAGATTTGATAATGAGCACATTTAGGTTTTTACATTATGGAATCCTTTACCTGTTTGTTTACCACCATTTTTTGTTGCTTTCCCGTTGCTATTGCTTTCAGCTCCTCCAAACTCTTCTTGGTTGGTATTCACCTTTCACTTCTCCAATTTCGCTCCCTACTTGCAATACCACCAACATTCATTCGTTTTGCTTGTCATACGCTAAAGAGGATTAGGGTTTATTAATTTTCTTGTTGATGTTTCCCGCCAGAGGATTTAAAAATTGGATTTCAAAGTAAATAAATTAGACAGCAATAAATCTTTCGCTTATCTTGCACAATACATATTATTAAATATATTATAATATTAT
>VDFB02274455.1:0-41423 GCA_007258455.2 Sequoia sempervirens | reverse complement strand
TCAAATACGCTGCCATACATCTAGATGGAATTGCTCACAAGTGTTGGCATCATGGGATGGTCACCATGCGCCATGATCAAATCACATCCTATGTTGAGTTTACAGAAAGATTAATCAACAGGTTTGATAACAAGGATCCTGAGTTCCATTTCAAGGAGTTGGCTCAATTGAAATAGTGGGGAGCAGTTGATAGGTACATTGCCGATTTCCAGAGACTCTGTGTTGGTTACTGATATATCAGAGAGGAGATTGTTGATCTTGTTTATGGATGGCTTGATGGACCCTCTAAGGGGTTGGATCAAAGCATTTAATCCTAGCTCACTACAAGAGGCAATCAAGAAAGCTAGGAACATGGATTCCGACAATTTGAAGAACAAATTTCAGTCAAAGGGTTCTACTTCTCAAAAGGACAAAAGCAAGAAACCATTTCAAAAAGAGTGGCCCAAGAAAAACAGATTGGATGATGAGACTCGACAGGAGTTGCGGAGAAAGAAATTGTGCTTCAGCTATAGGGAGCCTTGGGAACCAAGACACAGGTGTCTTGGTAAGGGAAAGGTGCATTATATAGAGATAGTTTCTAATAGTGAGGAAGAGGAGAAATGTGATCATAAACAAGGCAGCAAACAAAGTGATTCAGATGATGAGTAGTTAGGAGCCAATGAGACGCCACCTAAGGGAGTGAAGGGTGGCTACTCTTGCAACTATGTCTGGTACACCAAAATTCAACTCTTCTAGAATTTGTGAAGTGTTACAGAGGAAGAGGGTCACAATTCTGATAGATAGTGGGGCTACCCACAACTTTTATAGATTCTACAATGGTTACCAGGAAGGGTCTATAGACGGTGGAGCATGAGGGGTTTAATGTCATGGTGACAAATGGATATTAAATTTCTTATGCAGAAGGTTCCTCAAATGAGCATCACAATAGGTAACTATACAGTTGCTGATGATTTCTATGTGGTGGGCTTAGGAGACACCAATGCTATTTTGGGCATCTAGTAGCTACACTCACTTGGGAAGTATTCACAAAACTTCCAAAACATGGAATTCAAGTTTAAGGTAGACGACACGAAAGTTGTCTTCAAAAGGAATGTCTAATGGTGCTCCTAGAGTTCTCACCAAAAGAATGCAGAGCATTTTTAGACATGCTAATGTTGCTTAAGCAGCACAATGTCTAATTTCCTCCAAGTCCATGGATAGCAAGCCTAAGCACTATCAAGATGATTTACAAGAGGTTACACAGTTGCAATGTAGTTTTCAGTGATATTCCTCTAGGGAGGCCCCCTGGTAGAGAATTTGAGCATACCATTGATCTAGAGGGGGCCAAGCCAATCATCACCACTCCCTATCAGCATCCCAAGAAGTTTAAGGATGAGATTGAGAAAGCCATCAAGGAATTATTGGACATGGGAAATATCAAGCCTAGTTCGAGTCCTTTTACCTCCTTTGTGGTGTTGATAAAGAAAAAGAACGGAACTCTCAGGATATGTATTGATTATCATGCTTTGAACAAGAATGTTAATGATATAGCAGCTTCAGGTTCGTCCTTCCAGCCACAAGTGAAGACAATAAATAAATGAAGCCTTTTGGCTATTTATTTATATGTGTCATTTAATAAATGGGCGCTTCTCTTGGCAACATTATAATTTCTCTTGGGGGCCGACTTCTCTTATAAGTTATATTTATTATTTGTAACTATCTTATTTTGTATCTTGGCCAACCTTGCACATGAAGAGGTGCGACCTCTCTCACATTTGTATATATACAAGGTCGCTTTCATTCATTTGTCATTCATTCAAGTTCGTTTCATTTCATCCATTCAAGTGCGAATTTTTTATCAAGAGCTGGGTGCGAATCAGATCAAGAGCAGATTGCAAATTTCTTTGAAGGGCAGATTTATACAATCAGAAGTGCAGGTCATTATCTATTATTGTATCTGGTGAAGGTGCTGAATACTGGCCTTGTGATTGGCCTCATTGTAAAGAGATTTGTTGCCATTATCTATATATATAAGAGAGACTTTTGTTGCTGGGTTTTTCTCCATCAAGAGGAGGGTTTTCCTAGGGTATCTGCTGTGTTATTGTGTCTGATTTTGAATTAATTTTCTGTGCATATAATCTGTTCACTAAAATTTACATGGTATCAGAGCGGGTTTGAGAGGATCGTGATCATATTATTGCTAATCAGCATACCCTATTGTTCACTTAATCAAGATGGTGAATGGTTTGAAGGTTGAAGATAGACTCGAAGGTGCATCCAACTTCACATCATGGAGATTCAGGATCATGCTTACCTTGCGTGAAAATGAATTGGGTGAGTTCGTGGAGTCTAGTGCTTCTGAACCTGAGGAGGAAGAAGAAAAGTTGCAGTGGCTGAAGAAAGACATTAAAGCAATGAAGATATTGGTTGATTCCGTAAAGGATCACATTGTTCCTATCATCTCTAAGTTGAAGACAGTGAGAGATATGCTCAAGACTTTGGAAGAGATGTATGAAATCAACAATACCAGTCGGGCACTTGCACTGAAGCAACAACTTCATCATGTGAAGATGACGAAAGGTGAATCAGTGATTGCATACTTTATGAGGATTGCAGATTTGAGAGATTAGCTCTCTACAATTTGGCATATGGTTGATGACAAGGATTTGACTATGCTCGCTCTCAATTGGCTGCCTTTGTCTTGGGAATCATAAATTCAGGGAATCAGTGCAAGGTCAAAATTTCCTAAGTTTGATCGCCTAAGATCTAATTGCATTCAAGAGGAATCAAGATTGGTGGCAAGAGGCATTGGTCAGAGTTCAAAGAATGAAGATATTCATGTTCTCACCTCCCATACTTCAAAGAAGAAAGGAAAAGATGGAAGGAAAGGATTCTTCAAGAGGAATCGGGACAAGGGAAATGATGATGCACCTCCATCTAAGAAGAAGAGGGATATGTCCAAGATTCAATGTTTTAGGTGTGATAAGTTTGGGCACTTCACCAAGTATTGTCCAACTAGACCTAAACAACAGTCACCCAGTTGCGGATATTGATGATGCCTCTCCTCAAAGGATTCAAGTGAATATTTGTTCTATTCAACATTATCAGCGATGTACCTTGAAGCACCAACACTTGGATAATCAACAGTGGTGCTTCACGACACATCACCAGCTTTAAGGAGCACTTATCAAGTTTGATGGAAAAGGACTCTTCTGAACAAGTCATCATTGGAGATGATGCTAGCTACTCCGTGAAAGGAATTGGAACCTCTATACTTCATTTGGATTCTGGCATCTCACTTCGGTTGAGTAATGTTCTTTATGTTCCCGAAATCAAGCGCAATCTTATTTCTATTTCAGCTTTGGAAGATAAAGGATATCCATTTACCTTCTCAAAGGCAAAGTTCTGAGTGTGGATGGAGAACTCTAGTTTCAAGGATGCTCAAGTAATTGGAGTTAGACATGAAAACCTTTGAGTTTGCACCGCGTTCTTCTAAGCTGGTTCATGACTCTTCAAGTCTTTGCGATCTTTGGCATGTTGATTGGCTCACTTACGCCAAGGCCTTACCTATCATGGAGAAGATGGTGACGGGCCTTCTTAAGTTCACTCAAGAGCACGAAGGTACTTGCAAGGGCTGCACATTAGGTAAGAATATAAAAGCCCCCTTTCATAGTAGAGAAAATAGATCTAAGTGTATTTTAGAGCTTATTCATTCTGATTTATGTGGTCCTATGTCTGTTCCTACTTCGAGTGGTTTCTTGTATTATATTCTTTTCATTGATGATCACTCTAGGAAGACTTGGATTTATTTTTTGAAATCTAAAGAGTGGGAAGTCTTGGATAGGTTAAAGTTTTAAAACCTTGAAAATCTTTGGTAAAAGAATTAAGGTCCTCGGATCGACAATGGTGAGAATACACCTGCAGTGGTTGAAATTTTTGTATTGATCACGAGGATTAAGAGGGAGTTGTGTTCCTATAATCCTCAACAAAGCAGTGTTGCGAGAAAGAAAGAGCGAGCGATTGTGGGCGTGAGGCCATGATCCATGATCAAGATTTGCAAACCTTCCTGAAGTAAAGCCACGGAGACAGTTTGTGTATGCTGAGCGAAGTCCTCATAAGATCTTGGAGAATATGACTCAGAAGAAGCCTTTCTGAGGAAGAAGCTTGAAATCCCGGTCCATTTGAGGATCTTTGGTTTATCCACATCTATATTCATGTTCCGAGAAAAGAACCAAGTTGGGTATAAAAGCAAGAAGGAATATTTGTAGACTCTGGGTGAGACATCAAAAGCCCTCTCTGATTACATTCTAGGTGGAGAAGATGGTCCCGAGATCCCAGTAGGATGTCACATTCGAGGAAGATGTTGCATTCGGAGATCGAGAGGTTCTGTGGAGATTGATAATGAAGAGTCTCCCTCGGGATAGGAAGTTGACCATACTCACGAGATTGAGAGGAGACGGCACCAAAGAAGATATTGATCGAGTTGAACATGAGACCCTCTTGATGGGCCTAACATTGTTATTGGGAGAAAGAGAGACCTCTATGGGCGGTCATTACTATGCAAGAAATTTGGCTTTTGCAGCTCCTAGGGGCACATTCAAAAGAAAAAGGCCACATAAGTTCTCCAGTTATGTTGCCTTGATGAGTCAGATTATAGAATCCGAGCCTACCTGTGTCGAGGAAGCATCTAGTCTTCAAGTTTGGAGAGATGCTATGACAGAGGAGTATCAGTCGATTCTTAAAAATGATGTTTGGGATATTGTTCCTAGACCCAAGGGCAAGTCTGTGGTATCTTCTAAATGGTTATTCAAGATTAAACATGCTGCAGATGGAAGCATTGAGAAGTACAAGGCAAGATTTGTAGCCATGAGGTTTTCTCGGAAGAGGGAGTTGATTCACGAAGAAACATTTGTCTGTTGCTCGCTGCTCTTATCAGGCCATCATTACTATTGTTGCATCTAGAGGATGGAAGATTCACGGATAGACGTGAAAGGCAATGACCTTTCAATGGAGTAATTGAGGAGAAGGTTTATATAGAGCAACCTGATAGATTTGAGGTTCATGAGGAGTCACATGTTTCCAAGCTGAAGAAGGCCTTGTATGGTCTTAAGCAGGCTCCTCGTGCATGGTACGAAGGATTGATTGGTTCCTGTCAAGTTTGGGCTTCTTAAAGAATGATGCTGATTCAAATCTCTACTTCAAGGTAATCAATGGTGATGCATTAATTTTGGTTTTATATGTTGACGATCTGGTGTGGAAGATCACACGATTCTAGAAATTAGCCAAGAAGGAGTTGACGGGCTGAGATGAAAGGACTTGGGCTCATGCATTACTTCTATTGGATTAGAAATCTGGCGAGAAACTAGATGAGATGATTCTAAGTCAGGAAAGTACACCATTGATATACTTAAATTTGGCATGATGGATTGCAAATCCATGTCTACTACCATGGAGACCAATCTTCATAAATTGAAGGAGGCTGCAGCTAGTTCAGATTTGGTGGATCCTACATTGTACAGACAGCTAATTGGATCCTTGATGTATCTAGTTAACACTAGACCTGACATTTGCTATGCAGTAAGTGCACTTAGCCAGTTTATGTGTGATCCGAGACGGATACATCTTGTTGCAGCTAAACATATTCTGAGATACTTGCATGGCACAGTTGGATATGGGTTAGGTATACTTGGATCACGGACTTGGAGTTACATGGTTTCAGTTACGATTAGGCGGATGTATACGGTCATAAAGCACCTCTAGATTTGTTGCTTGAGTTTGGGTTACGCTATGATTTCTGGTGCAGCGAGTCATCTGTAGCATTGAAGTCGGCAAAGGCGGGTACATTGCGAAAACGTAGCCTTCGGGAGGCGGTGTGGCTTTATGGCTCCCTTGCGGGATTATTTGGATCAATGGAGACTACTATCATTCATTGTGATAATCGAGTTGTGTAGGCTTTTACACATCAATCCACATGTGTTCATATTGAACCAAGCATGTTGGATCAAGTACCACTATATTGAGATATATAGTGCTGGAAAATTTGTCTGATTGAGGTACATCAACACTAATGAAGCGGGCAAATGTTATTCTCACCAAACCTCGCCGGGATAAAGTTTGTGTACTTAGAGATAAGCTTGGTATAGTGGAAATCCGGCCTTGGTAAAATAAGAGTCGATGCTCAGTGAAACCTTATTAATACATTTCCCAGGAAAGAATTTGATTCAGCCTTATTAATACATTTCTTGAGACGAAGAATTTGAAATTCTGTTAATACATTTTCTTAGGGCAGGAAGAATTTGAGGTGCAAGCCCTTGGTAATGCATTTTTCTTACGAGAGATGAGGGAATAATTTGAGGTGCAAGCCCCTTGTTAATGCATTTTCCTCTGAGATGGAGGAATTTGAGGTGAAAGCCCTTGTTTCCACCCTCTGAGTTGAGTCATGGTGGATGTCATGTGTGAGACTCCATGACATATGTTGTACTTGTGTTTCACCCTCTCAGAGAGTCATGGTGAAAGTCACGTTGAGGTGACAACATCACGCAAGTGATGAACACTTGTACTCACCATAGTATGGTTGTAGCCATTATGGTTGATATCGTATTGAGGCGATATCTAATATCACGTTGAGGTGATATTCTTCTTTTCACATCTGGTTGTAGCCAATGTGATGGACATCATGTTGAGATGATTTGTCTTGAGCAGCTGGAAGTTCTCTCCCTAGTTGAGAGGGAGTGTTAATGATATAGCAGCTTCAGGTTCGTCCTTCCAGCCACAAGTGAAGACAATAAATAAATGAAGCCTTTCGGCTATTTATTTATATGTGTCATTTAATAAACGGGCGCTTCTCTTGGCAACATTATAATTTCTCTTGGGGGCCAACTTCTCTTATAAGTTATATTTATTATTTGTAACTATCTTATTTTGTATCTTGGCCGACCTTGCACATGAAGAGGTGCGACCTCTCTCACATTTGTATATATACAAGGTCGCTTTCATTCATTTGTCATTCATTCAAGTTCGTTTCATTTCATCCATTCAAGTGCGAATTTTTTATCAAGAGCTGGGTGCGAATTAGATCAAGAGCAGATTGCGAATTTCTTTGAAGGGCAGATTTATACAGTCAGAAGTGCAGGTCATTATCTATTATTGTATCTGGTGAAGGTGCTGAATATTGGCCTTGTGATTGGCCTCATTGTAAAGAGATTTGTTGCCATTATTTATATATATAAGAGAGACTTTTGTTGCTGGGTTTTTCTCCCTCAAGAGGAGGGTTTTCCCAGGGTATCTGCTGTGTTATTGTGTCTGATTTTGAATTAATTTTCTGTGCATATAATCTGTTCACTAAAATTTACAAAGAAGACAATCAAAACAAGTTAGCCAATTCCCAAGATCGATGAGTTGCATGGGGTTGTCTTCTTCTTGAAGATAGATCTCAAATCAAGATACCACCCGATCAGAGTGTGAGATCAAGACATCCATAAGATGGCTTTCAGGTGCCACTATGGGCATTATGAGTTCGTGGTCATGCCATTTGGTTTGACCAATGCCCCCTGCAACACTCTAGTCTTGCATGAATCACATTTTCAACAAGCAATTGCGGAAGTTCCTTCTTGTATTCTTTGATGATATAATGATATACGACAAAACATGATAGGACCACCTCAAGCATCTTGATGAAGTCTTGGGTATTACAAAGGCACAATCATTATATGCTAAGGAGTCCAAAAGTGAGTTTGGTGTGGTAGAGATACTATACTTAGGCCACATCATCAATGAACAAGGAGTTCAGGTGCATCAAGAAAAGATCCAAACGATTTTAGCTTGGCCACCACCGAGGACACTCATGGAGCTGCATGGGCTCTTTGGCCTATGCAATTATTACAGGAGGTTTGTCAAGGGGTTTTTGCAGCTTGGGGCACCTCTCGCAAATCTCACTAGGAAGAGTGCTTTTAGATGGACCAACGAGGCTTAGCAAACATTTAACAAACTTAAGGAGGCCACGGTACTTGTCCAATTCTTGCATTGTTGGATTTCTCCCAGCCCTTTGTGCTGGAATGTGATGCTTCAGGAGAGGGAATTGGAGCAATGTTGATGCAGAATAGGCATCCCATTGCCTATGAGAGCAGGAAGCTTCACGATGCTGAGAGATTGTACTCTATCTACGACAAGGAAATGCTCGACATCATGCATGTGCGTTGTCTAAGTTCAGGCAATATTTGGTTGGTGGGCGATTTGTAGTTAGGACTAATCATAATAGTTTGAACTTTGAATTACTTCCTAGAGCAAAAGGACTTAAATGAACGCTAGCAGAAATGGGTCAAAAAGATTCATGCGTATGACTTCGACATAGAGTACGTGAAGGGAAAGAACATAGGTGTTGATGCTCTATCTAGGAAGGCCGCCATTTGTTCCTTGTTTGAGATTTCAACATATTGGAAAGCTCATCTCCTGGTTGAGTACTCCAAGAATGCGTTTGCTTGTGAGTTGATGGACAACAAAATTCAGGATGATAGGTACAAGGAAGTGGATGATATCATCTACTACAAGGATAGGATATATTTGGTCCTTGAATCTAAGTCTAAGGAGCAAATTCTGAAAGCTTTTCATCGCACTCCTTTGTAGGACCTCCAGGTTTATTCAAAACCTATAGGCATATTAGAGAGAAATTCTCTTGGAAGTGCCTCAAAGATGATGTTTTTGTGCCATGTTAGAGTGTGCACAGATTGTCAGTAGAACCAGCCTAAGCATACTTTCCCTACTAGCCTATTGCAGCCCTTGCCCATTCCAGAGAAGTCGGACAGTATATTGATGGATTTCATCACCAGTCTTCCGAAGGTGCAAGGTAGAGACTATATCTTCATAGTGGTTGGTTGGTTGACTAAATTTGCACACTTCATGGCTATTTCAACAAAGTACAAGGCACCCCAGGTGGCAGACTTATTCTTTAGAGAGGTATTCAGGTTACATGGATTGCCGAAGAATATTGTTAGTGATAGGGACAGTCATTTCCTCAATGCTTTCTAGCAAGAGTTATTCAGGTTATCGAGCACAGAGTTGACTCCGAGCACTAGCTATCACCCTCAAACAAACGGTCAGACAAAGATAGTGAACAAGTGGATTGAGGGTTATCTGCACAACTATGTTGCAAGGCAGCAGAGGGATTAGGTTAGATGGTTACATTTGGGTGAGTATTGCTATAATACCACCTATCGCGTGTCCATTGGGATGTCACCCTTTAGAGTTTTGTACGGTTATGATATGGCATTTGGTGATAGTAGGGCACCCAAGGCCAAGGATTGCATTCAAGAGAATCAATATATCCTTAAGTCACTTAAGGATAATCTGTAGCACGCTCAAAACCAACAGAAGATTTATGCTAACAAACATAGGGAAAAGTGTACCTTTGAGGCTAGGGACTTGGTCTACCTTCACTTGCAACCATACAGACAATCATCGTTGAAAAAGAGTGGTGTTGAGAAGTTGAAACCGAAGCTTTATGGCCCATACAAAATCATTAGGAGAGTGGGTGAGGTAGCTTATGAGCTCAAGCTATCAGAGAACAACTGTATGTCCCATTTTTCATGTGTCGTGCCTCAAAAAGGCACTAGGACAATGGGTGACAGCTTTAGCAGAACTTCCTCCCCTTGATGAGGAAGGTAAATTGGTTTTGGTTCGTAACGAAATTCTAGAAGGGAAAGGAAACTGAGGAACAAGACAATCAAGGAGTATCTAATGAGATGGATAGATTTACCAAGGGAAGATGCCACGTGTAAAGGAGAACAAATCCTTCAACATCCTAATTTGCAATTGCTTGTGGGCAAGCAATTCCTAGAAGGGAGGATTGTAATGTCCCCTTCCATCTAGCAACTCCCAAGGTTGGATAGCCTATACAATTCCACTATTTTTAATTAAGGGAATCGATTATTAATTATTTAATATTATTCGTCCCAAAGTTAAATATTATGAATAATATTATTTAATTAATATTTTATTGACTTAAGTAAAATATTTAAATATTAAAAAGTCACTTTAATATTATATTTTCCCTCTAAAGTTCAAATATTTAAATTATTAAAGGAGGGAAATATTGTTAAGAGCCTATTCATGGGAAGAAGCACAATACAATTTTGGAGGCTCATTTGATTATCGGAGATTATTTTGTTTTCCTTCACGGTCGGTTGTGAAGCTCAAGGAGCTTGAGAATTGCAAGGTTCGGTGGTGAAACTATCCACCCTAGCCTGTGGACTACCGATTGAATTCCAACTTTGTGAGTCTCCTTTGGAGACAAATTTGCAGTGTCAGCGATATATCCAGTCAAATTCAAATACAAATCCCTCTTTCATATCTGTTGGTCGATTATAGGGTGAATGCTGGTTGTTGAGCATTGATATTCTAAAGGCATCAAATATATGTGATACTTGGAATAGTCTATTAGGTCACAACTTAATCCTTGGACTACCCGTGCCAAATATCTTGCATGGCATATAAGACAAAAGGAGAGGTGTTTAATCTCAGGTTTACCTACATGGGAGTTTGGCAATTCGCAACTTCCTTGTATGAGTCGCTTTTGACAAAAGGTGCCGCAATATTCACTAGTAATGTCATATCATTGATGGTTTGTGTTGATACGGAGGCTCAGCGGGTTAAAAAGGAGTTTATCGGCCATTTGTTGTAGTCGCCAGCCTCTTTGTTAGTTGGGGGTGTCTAATGCAAGCCATGGCATTCATTAAGAACTCGGCATTATATTTCTGTTCAGATTATTAGCCTTTCAACATTGACGCTAGAGGTGATATTCTAGGATGTGTCAACTAGAATAGGAGCAGCCTTTGTATTTAAGGACAGCAAACAACCAGTATTCCTTGTCGTACAAAGACTCTAAAATATATAATTTTTTCTATAATCAGATTTCTGAGTTTTATGTTGCATCTGTTAAAGAATGAATATCATTTTTTGAATGAAATACTGGATATGATATACATGTATTTCGAAATATTAGCGATGATAGAAATAATGCAAATTTGTATATTGCAATAGCTCAATTCATTTCATTTGAAGTTTGGAAATTAAGCACAGGCATAGTAATCTGATATTGGTTGACAACATGCTTGCATTGTCAAACAAATAGAAATAAATCACAAAAACTGCCTATTTGGGGTGTGGATCTTTACATCATGTTTTTTTTGCATCAATAGAGCTCGAGGTACTACAACAATTCCATTGTTTTTCCTCTCTTTTTGTGATAGGTTTTGATTGCAAGTGTCTTTAGGAGCTATAGGATTGAGGAATCAACTCCAACAAAGCATCAAACACATCTGGTTTCAATTACAAGAAAATTGAGCAAGGGACCCTCTTGAGCCTCTTGACAAATGACAATATATCCTTGAATTTCATAATAAATAAGGCCTATAAAAATAAAGTGCTCATCCATCTCTATTTATTAAGAACAAAAGGAGATAGATCCAATTGACTAGTGAAATATGGCAATTTGTCTCGCTTTACAGCTAGTGAGAGCCACAAAACCAGCTACTATAAAGATGGTGGGGACAACAATAGTTCCATCGATAATAAGAAATGCTCTCCATAAAAAGCCATCTTAGCACCAAGAGGATTGATGGAGAGGATCCAAGTGACCTAACTATGTTGCCAATATATATCCTCTTTGAAATCACTTAATATCCCCTTTATAGGAAGGTGATAGATGACATAAAAGGAGTATACAGAGGGGGAGAGCTGATCTTTTGTAGACAAGGATAAAATGAAAAATAAAACCTATCTAAGAATACCAACATTGCTGCTATTCAAAAATGCCAAAGGAGGGACCCTTATTTGACAAACATAAAGCTAAATACAATCTCCCTTGTCTTGAAACTAAATTCCTAAGAACTTCAAGTTTATAAAGACAAAAAGTCAAAAGACTACATCAACTTGCTAAGATGTGCAAACAACATCATTTGGTTGAATAAGGACATGACTACTTGGAGAGGATGAATCACAAATCACCAACATACCCTTGAGCCACATCCTTGAGGTTTATATGGTGTTCTCCTTTGGAACATCCCAACTGCACAAAGATAGGGATGAAATGTTCCCCACCATCCCAAGCCCCAATAGGGGGCATCCTATGTAGAACAAGGACATCTTAAGGTGATTTCTCCTTTGGGGGGGAAGTATGAGGATCCTTAGACATGTCATTGAGGAGATTAGCCCTAGCAATGTGGTGCAGGTTCTAATAGATGACATACATGTGTAGGGAAACCAAGAAGTTGGTTGAAGCTATCTACAAGCATATCTATTGACCCCCTATTGTGTGCATGCAAATGAACAATGCAATCAAGAGCATTGACAGATTTGCATGGATCAAACAAGTTGTCCCAAATGCAAAAGATGTGCAAATATTTATCTACAATCATCACACGTCACATGCACCATTTTGGTCCTTCTCTAGGAAGGAATTTATTAAACCCAAAGAAACTAGATATGAATCCTACCTCATTTGATTGGAACTAGTGGACCAAACCAAAGGAAAAGCAAAGGGTGATGACGAAGGAAGTGGTTAAGAGCAACACATTTTGGTCAAATACTAGATACATAACCTTCATCCTATCCCAATTTTCATAGTGATTAGATATGGGCTTTCATAGAGATAAAACATGGGGATTATGACACTCTAAACCTCTAAGAGATGTATGAGTGCATTGATAGCATGCTCAACCTAATGAAGATCAATTTTTGAGAGATATCCTACTATGTAGTTCTATGTAGTTCTATGATATCTTTCAACAAAAATTGAAGAATATAACCATCCCTTGCACAAGGCCACCTATGCACTAAACCCAAAATGGTATATGTTGAGGCTTAATAGACCTCTCCCCACATAGGATGTGAAGATGAAGAAGGGTCTTATTCAAGGCTATTAAGTAGATGTACAATACAGGGAAACCTACACTAATCCAACACAAGTGGACCAAATTTGTCAAATTAGGTGGCAACATGAGTTTGACAAAAATAGATAAGGAGACTTTGGTGCAAGAGACACCGGTGAGTTGGTGATGATTGTATGTGCCTCCATCATTGATATGCACACTAGCCATTTATCTCTTAACACAAATTTGTAGTTTCTCTATCATTGAGAGAAACTACTCTACATACAACATCATCCACTCTATCAAGAGGAGTAGGCTTACCTCTAGAAGAGAGGAGAATCTTATGGTTGTACATAATGTCTTACAGCCCATGCATCACAAGAAATTGAGTACAATGGGAATCCAAAATAGCACTTCGGGATGTAGACCCAAAGAAGCCAATGCAAATAGATAAGGAGTAGGTTATGAATACAAGGTTATTCAAGGTCCAATCGTAGGAGCATAATGAGTGTGGTAGTTTCAACATATGCCACAACAGTTTCATTAGACAATGAGCTAGATTAGCCATTGTACTTTGTATCTTAATCTTGAATAATGTGAGTATTTGGATCAACTAATTGTGAATGAAAGGAAGCCAAGTACATGAAAAAGCATCCTACACCAATCTATCAAAGGAGAGAATGTGCAAAATATTCTAAAACTTCAAACCCTTATTCCATATAATCAACATAGGTATGACAAAAACACATAACACCAAATATACGTGGGAAAACCCTTACAGAAAAAAATCCACACTCCAAACACACAGCTCAATCCGTATTATTCAACAGAGGTTACAAAATAGTATCAAAGCAATGCTCTTCAAGAATTCTCACACTACTACAAAAATTTGGAGCAATTCCGACAACATAACGACTTCTTAGCAATTCTTCAACCTATCATACCTCAAATGCACTAAGGCATCAAGTATTTATAACACTCCAACATGAAGAGAGGGTGCCAAAAGTTGCCAAAAACAAAACTCGCGCTTAGGGTGTGCACATGAGTTCAATAAGGCATGTTGTCATAGTTAGGACACATAATTTATGGCCTTTTCTAATTCAAACACTTGTCTCATCAAAGTTAGCCACCACTCAACATGCAAGGCACATATATAAATGCAGATATACAAATGCAGCTGCCAAATGCACACTTGGGTACCCCCATAAATGTAGCCTATCTATCATAGTGTGAATTGGAAACGGTCACACATGCCTCTTACAACTGTCATAACTTGTCATAGCGAGTTGTCATAGTCTGTCATAGTTATGACATAGCAAATTATGACAAAAGCCACCAAGTTAACCACAAATTTAGGACCTCTAAAGTGGGACACCTAACTCCACAGTTTTAGCTTACAAATTGCACACGTCACCTTCCATGTAGGATGCCACCTCATTGATATGTCCCACAAAGTGACAATAAATTTAGTATGCAATAAACTTAGGAAATAATTAAATAATCACCAAATAATAAATTAAATGCTAGGACTCAAATGTTGAGACACCTTAATCCTAACAGTGATACTATCAAATTTCTTATAAATTTCAGCTTCTTTAACTCATATTATTCCCGTAATTGCAACTTCTTTTACGATTTTTTATATTAATTTTTTATATATTATTTTTAATGATCATCCCCACACCATCTCCACCCACCTCTTGCCTGACCATACCAACCACCCTCTAGCCATTGTCAAAACAAATAAAAAATAAAAATAAAAAGCGTCACCAAAATTTAGAGGAACATTGCAAATCATTACCTTTCAATTGCAAACGAGTACCTATTTATCATCCTTGTATCCATATCCACAACCTAAGCATAGGCCCTTTGGAGCTCCTCCATTTTGTTGATGTGTTTTTCGTGACCGCACCAACGTAGAATAAAGTTGCCAACGGCTTCCCTATTCTCTCTTGATCAAAGTATTCCGCACGCTAAGATTGCAAGAAAGTTCGTGCGTTCAACTCCAAGGTTCCTTTAATGCGAACCAGAGCTGATTTGGCTTCATTCTTGATTCTTTGGTATTTCAAGGGTTTCTGAAATTGTTGTTGGTTGATGACGGTGACTAAGGAGTTTTCATAATTGAATGATTTGGCGGAGTGAGCACGGGATTCCTAATACTAGTCGGAAATGTGCGGAAAGTAAAAGGGGTTTAGGGCCTAAGAAACTAACATTCTATTCTAAATGCAGGATATGTGGAGCTTCGTTTCAATAGACTTCAACCGGATTTCACCTAGCCTCCGTCGGACAGCCTCAGCAAAATCGGTGCAATCTTCAAGGGAAATAGCGAAAGATGTTCAAGTTATGACTTAACATGCATACACCATCACAACGACGCATATAAGCATATAAATCACAACCGAAGTTAAACACAAAATAATGTCCAGTTGACCACACAAGGCGAACTTATCATCAACAAGCCGCTAGTGGTATGGAGTAAAGCGAAGCTATCTCAATGAAACACCACACATCAAAGTAAGCTACTTGCATGAATTTAAACTACTTGGATACGAAAGGAAGAAGAAACCTTGCTAGCATTTCATGACAAGACGAATTTCATCATCAATGAAAAGATCTATTATCATAAAATGTGTTACACAACAATCTCTTCAAAAGTTTTCAAAGGGAAAACTTTCTCTCTTCTCCAAAAAAAAAAAAAATGCTCTACAATGCTACACTATCTAATTCTAATGCTAATACTCTCTCAATGTCTACTGTCTACTATCTAATGAGTTACAAATGAGGGGGACTCCCCCTTTATATAGCTAGCCAAGTCCCAAAAGACGGCTAGGGTTACAATCAATAGAGTGGCCAGAATCGTGCCACCTCAGCCCTAAATAATATTGCCCTAAAAACCGCCACAGAGGAGAGGGGTAATAAATGCGCCATAATGTCCACCATCATCCCTCTAGAAGATTCCATTTGTAGACGTGTTCACACTGTTCTCGATTCTTCTTTCTTGGCGTTGTCCTTTGATTTCTTCCACTTGAGGGTCTTCATCTTCGTCACTTTGAATTATACTAAGTCCCAACACTTAGTCATTTTCTTGCAACTTTTTCTCTTTCGAGATTGAAACTCATAACTTTATCTTCTTCAGAGGGTTGGAATATCATTGTGCTTCATCACTTCAAGTCATCGACGCTTGGCCTCGACGTTCCTCCTGCAAAACAAGCAAGGAGAAGGGGATCAGATCATTTCATAATATAAATTCAACTTACTCACCTGATTCTAGCACTTTGATCTTCAAGGGCTCATCGTTTTCACTAGCCAACTTTTGCTTTCTTCATGATTCCTCATGCCTTAGCCAAATTTTGATCCATCTCTTCAAAGGCGTATCATCCCTTTGACAGTATCAACTTCAACTGCATCTTCAAGAAATTCATTTCACCTGCTGGAGCTCTGACAACCTTGGTTTTATTCACCTCTGGCTCAAGGAAACTATCTTCACGAAGGATTGAAGCAAATTTACCTAGGCAGCTTCTTTCAAATTCATCGTCTGGAGGATCTTACCTTGAAAACACATTTTCTTCATTTTTGCCTTAGAAAATTTTCAAATTTCCCTTAGGAAATTCATCAACCTGGTGCCCATTTAAAATCTTCATCCCAAAATTCTCGACAAGCTGTGGAAGACCTTAAAATCAACTCCTCATCGATAATCTTCGATACCCAAAAGAAAATTTTCTCCAGAACGCATCAAATTCATGGGTACCCAACGAATGGGTTCATTTAATTTTCTTGAATTTTGAACCTTGGAAAAATAATTTTCTTGTTCTTCGATCCCCTCCGAGAATTTTGCTCTCACTTGGAAAAAATTTTATTAACCTCGTGAAGCTGGCAGTCACTGACTTCACCTCAGGCGACTCATCTGTGCTTCAAGGAAAAATCCACCACATCTCCAGACTTAGGCGTATTTTCTAAGGGAGAAAACATTTTGTGCCTTAGAAAATTTTTGAATCACTCTGGAAATTTTCCTTAGAAAATTTTGTTTGCCTGCCAGCGAGAGAAGTATCATCTTTACTTAGAAAAATTTCATTCACAGAGGCGCCTTGTACATTTTATCTTTACTTGCCACTTGCATTTCACTCCACACTTAGGAAAATATTCCCATGCCTTAGAGAAATTTTAAAATCATCCTAGGCGCCTAGCATACTTAGAAGAATTTTAAAATTACGCCTTAATTTATTTCCATCATCTTAAAATATTTTCCAACACACATCACTTCTCCACGCCTTAGCAAATTTTCTAACACCTTATGACTCCCACCACCTTGGCGCATGTAGCACACTTGAGAGGAATATTCAAATCCATGCCTAGCATTCATCACCCTTTCACCACGCCTTGAAGAGAATTTTCACCCACCTTTACCTTATTTACTACCTTTATTTACCTTTCACATTTCAACTTTGGGCGCATTTGAGGCATAGAGGAGGATGGGCGCATTTTGCATGTGCTGGAGGATGAGACTTCTTCCAACGCCTTTGACTCTTTGACCAGCTTCTACACTTGGGCGGATTTGCATTATGAAGTGGATTTTAAAACTTGACTTTCAACTCATTTGGAATATTCCCTCCTTGCATGCATACGTTTTGTCTCTTTGCATGCCATTGGTTTTGTCTTCACATGCATGCACTTGGGCGCATTTGAGCATGCAAGGAGGATGGAAATCTTTGACCCTCTTTGACTTCTTCTAAACTTGGCGCATTTCCACCTAGGAGGAAGATGGGCGCATTTAGAGGGGTGAGGAGGATATCCGACACTTAGAAATTTTTTCAACTTCTATCAATTTCCCTTGGGCGCATTTTGGCATGGGAGGAGGATAAAACTCGTTGACTTCTTTGACCTTTCTCTCCTTTGGGCGCATTTTGTACCCCATGAAGGATGAAAAATTGTTGACCTTTGACTTTGCTTGCTCACTCCTCCTTGTTGAACTTGGGCGCATTTTACTAGTGGAGGAGGATAACTTTCTAACGCCTTTCCTTGTGACTTTTCAGCTTCTCATTTTGTCCTCACATGGCATGAATTGGGCGCATTTTGCACCTCCTGCAGGATGAAAACATTGACTTCCTTTGACCATTTCTATCTTAGGCGCATTTCTTGCCTTGAGGAGGATAAAACTTCATGCCTTAGTTAATTTTTTTTTTGAATGCTCAGTCTTGAGAAGAGGGCGCATTTTGGCCTTGCTGGTGGATGAGATTCATTGACCACTTTGACTTTTTCTCTCCTTGGGCGCATTTTGCCAGTGGAGGTGGATATTCATTTGCCTTAGAAACTTTTTCAACCTTCCTGAGCTCTCTTCAAGTTGGGCGCATTTTGCCCCTGCTGCAGGATGAATTCCAACACTTAGAAAATTTTCAAACATTATGTTTGTTGAAGAAGGCGCATTTTACTATGTGTGAAGGATGAGCATCTTGACTTAGCTATTTTTCTCGCCCTCGCCAGCTTCTCATGCCCTGCTATTTATAGTAAGCCCTCGGAATTTTGCATTTCTGAAGCTCGGAACGACTTGAAATTTTGCGCACTGCATCCTCATCACCTCGTCGTTCTGTTGACACTGCCATTCTGAGCAAGCCTGCCATTTTTAGCACGTTTCTGAAGGTGGTTTACTATAAATAGTAAGCTCTTGATTCTGATAGCTCCCAAGCTCCGATCGAGTTAAAATTTGAATGAAGTGACCCTCACCACCGTGACACTTCTGCCCGACAACAGCGCATGCAAGCGGTTACTATTTTTAGCATGTTTTCCAATTTGACTTATATATAAATAGTAAGTGCTCCAGTTTGACAAAATTTCACCCGGCGGATATTATAAGGGCTATTTGATCGAGGTGGTTTACACCGGCTTTCGAAGATTTTGACTTTTGATGCCTATTTTTAGGCTCTGAAGCTGGAAACCCTAATCTGTATTGCATGGGTATCAAAAGATCTCCATTTGTCTTTGTTTACTGCTGACCTTTGCGATCATTTCGTGATTACGAGCTAACTTTGGGAGGCGGCTGCAAGGAACCTACCTAACTAAAATAGCAAGTTCCTTCTTGAGTGGGAATCCTCATTTGCATGTCACACCATGTGACTCTCGAAAACCCATCGATTACGACATGCCAAACTAAAGGCGCCTCGGGCGTTTGAATCACGAAAGTGGTCACCTCGACTTGCATGTTATATCGTTGCGAAGGTCTCGAAAACCCCAGAAGGAATATCCAGACATGCAAAGAAAATCTCTGCATCTGGACCCTGAAATTTGCCCTGGAAGCCAGACTGCTAAAAATAGTAAGTTGTCCAATTTTGCTCAAATTTGGCATACAAGCGATCGATATACTACGAATCTTGCAAATGTGGTAGCCGGAATCTCAAAATAATTGACGAGCGCGCGTGTTCACACTTACTAAAATATAAGTACTGAATCGGATGAAATTTCTTTGAGAATTTCTTTGGAGACATCTTGACAACATTAGCTCAATTTTCAATATATTCACTTTATTCAACCTCAGACTGACCAAGAAGACTCAAACCCTAATTTTCAGACTTGGTCAGAATTTCACGTTATGGTTCAACGGCGGGCCCGTCCCAGAAAGATAGACAGAACGAGAGAGAGACAACAGCAAAAACAAACCAACATCAAACCAAAAGCAAAGCCAAAATAGGGGGTCCCCATTTGCAATGGGGCGATGTGTGAAAAACGTCACAACACATTTCAAGTCACATGAGATCCTGATCCAGATAAATTTTGATGGGAGGGGCAGTAATTTTTTTCTTCCAAGGCTTATAAGCATTCCTTAGGTCATAACCAAATGATAGTGTGTCATTTGAGGTCATCTAGGCCTTATCAAGAGTGATGTCCTTTAGGTCCACACTCTCGTGTTCGAAAAAACATAGCCAACTTGTAAAGGATTGATAGGTTTTCAAGACTACAATCTCAAAGGTTAAATTTCTTGCCTTGTCATGCTCTTTTGTCTTTACAACAAGTTCAAGAATAGGCACTTTCCAAATGATTTAAAACATTTCAAACAAGCATAAAGTTCATTTCAACATAATGAAATACATCTATTTGTGCTATAATAAAATGTAAATCATTTAGAAAAATGGAAATCATGGAGGAAAGTTTAGGTTGCAAAAGGAGGCAAAGGTGGAGCTCATACAGGAAAAAGACAATGGTGAGAAGAATGTTATCCATGCGGCCAGCAAAGGATGATACTCACGTTTTACAAGAGGATTTTCTAGTTGGGAAAAATGTTGTGCCAATTAATCCAGATAGGTCATTGAGAGGAGGGAAATACAAATAGGTTTTGTTTCCGAAAGAAAACTTCAGCAAAAATCCAGCAAATGGTCCATCTTATGCAGAGATAGTGAATAAAATTCAAGGGGAAAGGAGAGATCAATAGATCAGCCTAAGCACAAAATCTTGGAGAAGGCAGGGTTTAGTAATATCAAAATACTAAGAAAGTCTTTTCTGAAGCTGGGAGAGGAAGAAATAGAAGAGATAGAGCATTACTCAAAAACAGGGTTGATAAGGTGGTTAGTTCCCTATGGCTCTCTCTTCCAGAGTTGAATCCATGGATTGAACAGTCATGGCAACCTTTCCTAGGGTCATCTACCCTAGTGTAAAGGATTCTTTGTGGTGGTTTGTAACTCTATGATAGACAAAAATAAGATGCTAGAAAAGAGGACATGGTTTTCGGGGGAACCCTCTTTATTCCTGAAACCATGTTCTTCGAGTTTCAATTCTTTCTTAGAAAGTTTTTGAGTCTCTCCAATATGGATAAGGCTATCGAATCTCCCTCTTGATTTTTGGATGCATCAACTCTAAAAAAGATTGGAAATTCTATGGGAAAGTATATTGCTATGTCTCCAAAATCCATAGTTCCACAAAGTTTCGGGGACGGGGACAAGGGGTAGGGGACGGGTTTCGAGGGCGCGGGGGCAAGGGGCCTAAGTTTAGGGGCAGCGAGGGGACAGTAGGGGGGACGGCGGCGGGGGAGTGGTGCGCTGAAATACATATAGTACTTGAAAAATTAGTTATAAAAAGATGTATAACTGAAAAAGCCTAAGGAATAAGTAAATTTTAGAGTTTAAACACATTGCAATGATTTCATTGAACTAGTGAACATTGAAACAATGAAAATCAAAATGAAAATATACTTGTAACTTAATAGACATTGTGATTGGAACGAGAACTAGCTGTTTCATAATTTGAATTTCAGAATTTCATAGTCATGATTCATAATTACAATCAAGTATCAAGTTATCAATACAACAATGTTCAAACTTCAAACTTCAAAAACAAAATACTAAATAGCTAATGGCCTAAGGCCTCTAACGATCTAATCATCTCCAACTCCAAGCTCCATGCCAATCTCCTTTGGTTCAGTTCGCACTTCTTAGACTCTCAGGCAATCTCCAAATGCGGTCGCACAGGCATGCACGAGTAGAAATTTGAAATAAAACAAAAAAATTTAATTTACACTTGACTTTAGACTTGAGTGAAGTCTTAAAAATTTAATAATATAATATATTATATTTATATTAAACTTTAAATTTAACTATGCAAAGCTTTAATTTTTAATTTAAAAAAAATATATATATTATTTTAATAAGGGACGTGGGAAACTTGGAGTCTTGGAGACGCCCAGAAGATTGCGAGACGCGACAAAGTCTCCTTTTGAAGGAAACGTTCAGCAGACGGCGGAGGGACGGGGAGACGGCGGGGGGACGTTTCCTTGATGTCTCCGCGTCTCAGAAACGTCCCCATCTCCAAGACGACTCATTTTTCGCGGGGGGAGGGGGGGAGGGGGCGCGTCCTCGTGGAACTATGCCAAAATCTCCTAGGCACTCACAGCTTTAGCAAGAATCCTTGTGGAAATGAATATGAGCAAAGGCCTGCCAAATAAATTTGAACTCAAAGTTGGTAAGGAAATCTGGAACCAACTAGAAGGATGCTTGTCCCCAACACCAGTCGACTAGTTGCACTTTAGTCACAAACAACAACAACTCTGAAAGAATCAGAAAAAGGAAGAGAGTGATCAAGCCTCAGAACAGGAGAGTGTCATAGAGCCAGCACCTGCACAAGAGGACAATAATCAAGCCTCACAAGAGAGGAATGTTATGGAGCTGGCATCTGCACAAGGTGACACTAAATGTAAGGCAGGGAAAAGGAAAGACCTGAAGCATTGGAGCAGAATACTGTTGAGTCCTTGTGTAGCAGATGAAAAATTAAAGGAAAGGGCACAAGCGAACAAAAAGGAAATTTTAGAACTTTTAGAATTATTGTATAACAATTCAAGAAAATGTTCTAATGTGCAACATTTTAGAGCAAGATCCTCTCACAAATGACAAAGAATGGTCCTATGAAATGGGAAATTTTAATGATAATAACTTGTAAGAAGGCTTGTATGAATCCTCAAACTATGAATGGACTACAATAAAGGGTAGAAAACCTAAAACCAAAAGGAATGCCTCACCGAAAATGGTGCTGAGGTCACACTTGAAACAGAAAAAATGATTGATGTATAACAGTACTAGTTAGTAGGACTGTTGCAAGTTTGTTTGTGGAATCCCAATAGTTTCCTGTAATTTACAGGCCTATTGGTTTGAATTGTTATGATGTTACTTGATAGTATGATGTAATGTGCTTTTAAAATTCATGGGTGGGAGACAATAGGAGAACCTTTTCTGGTTTGACCACTCACGCCTGGAAGCATGTTCTTCTATTGCTTTTGAATGGGTTGTTTGTCTGCAACCATTCAATATTTTAAATTTTCATGTTGGATAGAAGCTTTTTCTTTTTTGGCTTGATATATATATAACAGTACAACTTAAAAATGTTCTGGTGAAATTAATGATCAATATTTTCTTTTTCCTTAGCATCTGACTGATGGTCAAGTGAAGGAAGACCATGATGTTGAATAGTTTTCTTTTAGTCCCTAGCAAAGATTGGACTGGAAGAGGGTTCCAAGGTAACTGCCAGGTCTTCATTTCATGTCCCCTTATTTCCGTCCTTAATCTGCCCTATTTTAATAGTGTTTTTAATTTTTAAATACTAATATATATTATATAATAATAAAATATAAATAATATAATAATAAGAACATTAATAAAATAAAATAAAACAAAGTGAAATTTCAAATTTAAAAGTTGGTGCCCAATTTTGGATTCGAAGACCCCTTCCGCCCAACTAGTGTAAGTTGATCAGCGAAGTCTTTTGGAGGATCTAGCAGAATTTTGGTGAGATTTTCATTAAGTTGTGCAAGAAGGACTAAAACCCTCGATTGCACTTTTGAGGTTGAATGAAAACCCTACCTTTGTTTAGTCAGATCCAACTAGGATTTGCAGGGCTGAGCTAACCTACATCATTACATTCACTTTTCAGGTTTCAGGCATTGAAATTCATAAGTGTGAGCAGGCGCAGGGGGTCTTCCAGCACCCACATTTGAAGGAGTTGGCATCCACCTAGTGGGCGCCAAGAGGGAAGATCCCAGAGGCAGTGAAATTAATCAAATCACTGACTTCTCATTGACAAGGGTTGCAGACTTTCTAACACAAGGAAGACCACAACATAACCTTGGCACTGGAAAGATTAAGGCAAGGTCACTACAGGTTACATCACTTCCATCACATCAAAATATTGCTCTTGTTTGAACCAATATCTACAAGTTATTGAAGTATGCTTAAACAAACTTTTTATCATCCCTTTCACTCCTTACTCCAAACCAATATGCTAGGTCTAGTAAGAGAGAAATTGTGTCCCTTCACCTTTCTATTCAAACAACTCCCCTATCTAAAACATTATTACGTCGTCATCTCCTATTTGTACCATTATTATTTTTCTCTTAGTTTGTTCTTAACCTAAATGTATGATTGTGTACCTGATAAGGTTCTGCATTTAAGAATAATGGACTGATCTTGTATCACATTCTCTTTTCCTAATCAACGTATCATTCAAATATGACACGTCTGTTGGCTACCTGTGAGTTTGCAAGAAAGCACTTTTAAAAGTGATTATGTAGTTTGAAGTAGTGATTTGGCAACCATCTTCCCCAAAGCTAATAGTGTGAACATGTAAAGGAAAATGCAAGGACCTCAAAAGGTGCAATAAAATATTTCATTTGTCATTGCAAAGGAGATAAACACATTATTCATCACAAACTTACCAAATCAATAGCAAATAATTTCTTTCAACTATAGAATACTATGATTAGTTTCAGCCCAATTTGACTAGATATAAGCTTATTCAAGCTAGATAATCCATCCTCTTTGTCAATGCCATTCATACTAGCAATCCTGAGAATGAAAATAACTAGAATGTGCTTTCAACATTTACCTTGGAGGTACCACAAACAGTTGTTCCCATGCAGTTATAGCTTATGAAATTAAACAATGATCCCTGAAACAAATGAGACATAAAAAATATATGAGCCACTAAAGAAGTTGCAAACAAAAATACTGTATATAAACATTTCAAATATGCTTGAGAACTGATAGAAAAATGACTCAATTCAAATTTGTATTGAAAATCCCAGAATTGTGTTTATGTAAACCTGAAAACATGAGCTACAAAACATTTTGCATTATTTACTACTTGATCTATATGATTGAACACTTAGGGAACCGAAAGTGGATTAAATGAGAAGGCAAGACCATCAAGGTTGAATAAGATTTTGTTCCCAGATCTAGTTCACATTTTTAGCTTTATAATCCTACTTCTATGGTTCTAAGCAACATTGTTGATGTTTGCAGCGTTGGTCTCCACTTCCAGCGATCTCCTTGATGACAAGATAAATTAAATAATAGCTAAGGCTATTTAATTTATATATAGCAATTGGATAAATTCAAGTGACATGTCTTTAATAATAAATGATGATTAAATTATTGAAAAAGCACAACTCTCTATGATGGGCTGACTTGTTATTTTGAAAGGACACGTCCTCCTCTATCTCTTGTATATATATGCAGTGCTCCATCTCATTGTAATCATCGATTTATTCATAATTCAGGCAATACTCTTCATCACTACTTGGTGCGAATTCTTATACAAGGCAGATCGAGTTATATGCAAGATCAATTCAGCATTGTTGAAGGCTGTTGTAGGCTGAGAGTTCATCAGCAAATTGTCTATTTATACTTATGTGTTGCATTATATCTTGATGCATATTATAGGCCATCATATCGGCCTCTATTGTAAAGAAGATCTTATTGATGATTCAAAAAATAAGTGATATATTGTTGCTGGGTTTTTCTCCCTCAAGTGGAGGGTTCTCCCAGGGTATCTGCTGTGTTCTTATGTCTGATTTTGAATTAATTTCTGTGCATTACATCTGATCATATAACTAACATCTATTACTGGGTCCGCCACAATAGGGCCAGGATCCGGGTTCAGTTCGCACCGAGTTTGAGTCCCAGTCTACTCCCTCTATGGGTATCGATAGGGTTCCCATTGAGGGGACCCAGTTTGCTTGGGGCAAACCTAAGGCGAACCCAGAAACCTGGACACACCCAGGGAGAACCCACACTCCCAACGGCAGACTTTTGCAAATTTTTTATTGTTTTCCAGTGTTCCACAGGAACGCGTCCCCCCCAAAATTCCCCATGTTTCCTAGATGGGAACGTCTCGGAGACTTGGGGACTTGGGGGGGACGTCCCACCAGCCCACCACTAGCGCCACCATCCCACCACCAGTGTCATTGTCTCCAAGACACCACTAGAACTTCGAGGATGTTGGGGTGTCCTCAAGACGTCTAGGGGACTCCTAGTTGTCTCCAAGATGTATAATTCTTATATTTATACATATTTTTATAACTATTTTTTCAAGTACTATATGTATTTCAGCACCCTACCGCCCCCCGCTGTGGTCCCCCTGCCATCCCCCCACCGCCCCCAAACTTAGACCCCCCATCCCCACGTTCCCAAAACAAGTCCCCTATTGTCCCCCCGTCCCCGTCCCCCAAAACCCCATGGAACATTGTTGTTTTCTCACTTTGACTTTGACCTGCGCCCTATACAACCCTAAAAGTGACTTCTAAATGACATAAAACACCGAAACTACTTCAGTTTTTTTCATTTGTTTTGCAAACAACTTTCATTCTGAAACGCTGAGCATTCATTTTTGCATGTTGGATTGTTGTACCCAAAATTAAAATTTTTGCTTCATTAAGGCATTTTGAAAGTCGGTAAAAGTCTTGTAAAAATTGTCAAAAAGGTCAGAAAAATGGAAATTTGCATGTCATGCATGATGGTCCAAAACTCAAAATTTTCAAAATCTGATGATCTGGGTCTGCTCAAAGTGACCTAGTTTGCAAAACCCAGATCTCAGTTTTTCGGCCCTAAATTTTAGGACATTTTCTAAAAAAAGACTTTTTCTGGGTTTTTCTCAAATGGATACTGGCAAAATTTCTAAAAATAGAAATTTCGACTTCCAGGGCTCAATCTGATTTTGATTGGTTGAAAATACTTCCTAATCTGACTAGTCCAGTCAGAATCGTCAAAAGATTAGTTTTTCTTTGGTGGGTCTATTCTGCTATTTCAAAAGTTAAAACAAGAGCTCCGAGGTCATTAATG
This sequence comes from Sequoia sempervirens, assembly GCA_007258455.2. Taxonomy (NCBI): domain Eukaryota; kingdom Viridiplantae; phylum Streptophyta; class Pinopsida; order Cupressales; family Cupressaceae; genus Sequoia; species Sequoia sempervirens. The sequence goes on along the minus strand of VDFB02274455.1, from coordinate 14,995 downwards.
GAGGTTGGTCAGCTGCCAAGTGTCAGATTCAAGGTCTCAAACATTGCACAAAGCGAGGAACGGAAAAGCATGCTCGAGGAACTAAGAATGAAGGAAGGAGGTTGGAGAATCTTGAAAACTGAGGAAATTTGACTAAGTCTGGAGATGCTAGGCACCCCTGTCCAGTCAAGGCGCCTAGCCACTCATGCCTTAGAATATTTTTCAACCCCAACTATTGAACACAAAGTGGAGAACACGATGAACGAGGGAGAAAGTTGAAAATTGCAAATAAAAACTAAGCACCTAGCCACTCATGCCTTAGAATATTTTTCAAGCCCGACTGCCAAACACGAAGTGGAGAACATGAGGAATGAGGGAGAAAGTTGAAAATTGCAAATAAAAAACTAACACTAGAGAGTAAAGGCGCCTCTGCTGGCCAGGGGCGCCCAGCCTCTCAAGGTACCAAATAATGGAGTTAGGGTTTGTGTCATCCTAACATTTTTGCCCAGTATCTTTTTGGCTTCGCAATGAATCCAACAGTAGGCTCATTGGATCAATCAGTCAGTCGGGATCTTGGATTGAACAGAGGAGTTTCATCAAGGAGCAAATTTGAAATTGTGAAATCATTGAAAAATATTCTATCTTTGGGACCTTTGGGCACCCCAACTAGCAAAGGGCGCCTAGGGTTTTAGAGAGTCAGATTCAGAGATTAGGCTTTGCAAATATGATCATTCTCTTTGGAATTCTTCAAGCTATCCAGTGGGTATCCCAGCCAGATCATCAGACTAGTCAGTTGCCGGAAAATCCAAATCAAACAAAGGACAGATCATGAGGAACAAAATAGATCAAAATTGAAGGTTGAAAAACATCCAAAAATGATTGAGTCTGGAGACCATGGGCACCCAAGTAGCCAGGGGCACCCAAGCTTTTGGGCATTCAGAAGTCAAAATTAAGGTTTGTTGCCTCCAAGGAATTTCCTCCAATTTTGATCAAGCTCTTCAACGGATTCATCAATCAGCTCATCAGAGTTGTCAAGCACCAGAGATCGCAAATTGAACAGAGGGATAAACATGAGCAAAATAAGAAAAGTCAAAGGTGAAAGATGAAAAATATAGAAAAATCTAACTTTGGAGGAGTTGGGCGCCCCAGCTTGCCAAGGGCGCCCAAGGTTTTGACCCCTCAAATGCAACTTTCGAGACAAGTTACCCCCAGAAGATCTTTCTCAGATTCAATCAGGCTAGCCAATGAATCCAATATCCAGTTCATCAAGCCAGTCGAACATCCAAAAATGAGAATTCATCTGAAGGATGAAAAACATGTGAAATTGAATAACATCAAAAAATATTCTTTGGACAATAAAGACTCCCCAGGTAGCCAGGGGCGCCCAAGATTTTGAGGGCCTAGAATCAATTTTTAGGAGAAGCTGCCTCCAAAATAATCTTCTATAATTCGGTCAGGTTCTACAACAAGATCATCAGTCAATTCACAAGATCAATCTAGCATCCGGAAATCAAAGATCAAACTGAGGTTAAAATCAAGCAAAATTTGGAAATCTCAAGAAAAATGGCTAAGTCTACCAAGTAAAGGCGCCCAAAGTTCAATGCCTTAGTGAATTTTCCAATTTTCATCATGCAACATTCCAAACAGTGTCTACGTTCGATGTATCTACTAAAGATTGGCTTCACAGTTTTAAAGCTAGACAATAAAAGCGTTTTTTTCTCAAAACCTATTTAAGAAGGCTTTGGCATTCATTATTCACAGATTTTTGCAGGTTGGTGTCCAAGAGCAAGAGAGGAAGAAACATAAAATTTTCTTCATATCAAGATTTGAAGGCCAAAATGTGGTGCTTTTTCGAAGTTCTTCATATTTTCCATATCAGCTTGCTCAGAGGCTCGCTTTTTCATGCTTCAAATTTCCAAGGCATCATTTTTCAGAAGAAGGGGGTCATCTTTTTCAATTTTCAACAATCTGGGTCAGCTTGGTTTTTGATTCTCTACAACATTGGAAATTTTTAAAATTTTCAAGAACCTATTTTTTCCATGCTTTTTCAGGAAACCCTTAGTATTTTCAAAATCTAATCAACTGGGTCTCTCTGAAACATGATTCTACACAAACTCCTTATGGTGAGGCTTTTGATGAAACTTTTTCCCTCTATCCCCCTTGTGGAATGCTGGTTTGGAATGGAATTTTGCTTTGGGAGCAGCCCACTCCATGTTTCTAGCTTTTTCCATTGCTTCTTGTAAGGATGGTGGACCAAAAGCTTTGATCCAACCCTTGAGTGGCTCCATCAATCCCTCGCTGAATAGGATCACTAATCTTCTCTCCGTGATTCCAGTGACCATAACTGAAAGTCTTTGAAACTCAGCTATGTAGGCATCAACAGTGCCATACTGTCTCAACTGTGCCAACTCCCTAAAATGCACTTCTGGGTCCTTCTTCTCGAACCTCTCAATGAGTCTATTGGTGAACTCATCGTAGCTAGTGATAGACCCATGACCTAAGGTGACTAGGCCATGGTACCACCACTCATACGCCACCCCATCTAGGTGTAGCGTAGCGAATCTAATCGCTTCTTCTTCAGCCATTGGCCTAAGAGCCAAATAGTTGTCTAGCTTTTGTATCCAAGCTCGGGCAGAATTATTATCGCTTCCATCAAAATGGGCAAGCGTAACCTTGTTGATAGCTTGATACAAGTCTCCTTGTGCTGGAGTTCTTCTTTGGTCATAATTTCTCCCTTGGCTCCTATCCTTCCTTCTATACTCCATGTAATCATTGAAGGACATGTCTAGTTTGACCTCATCAGGAAGGGTGTCATACTCCGTACGGCCTATCCTCACTCTCTCCAAAGATGAAGCATTTTCTTCGGGATCGGGATGTGGGTTTGCTAGTGCCAAAAATGTGGGTTTGAGTGGTCTAGCAGAAATGTAGGTGCGGCTAACTGAAGGTTGGGCAACATGACAATTGTGCTGGTTGGTAGCACTATGCTCACCGGCATGCACTGTATTGTTTTGTGGAGTATTTGGACCCAATCTCCCTAACATGAGAGAGAACATATCCAACAAAGCATCCATCTTCTTATCAAGCCCTTGACCTAGATTGGCCGAATTGTCTATACCCTTCCCACTGTCACCTCTGTTGCCTGAACTTCTTTCATTGCCACCAAAATTCCTTTCATTTCTTTCATTGCCACCTAAAGTCCTTTCATTATCCCCCATTTCTGTTTCCTGTGAAGGCTCCCAATTAGCCCTCAAAACCTCTGATGCTGTCTGACCTTCTGGAGCTTGATACAACTGTGTCTGAACTGTATCCCTCTTGTATACTCTTGCCAAGTACCTCTGTTCTCTGTCACTCATAGAAAGCTGATTTCACAGGATGGCAGGATGCGTGGTTCTGATACCACTGAAATATTCCGAGCCAAATTTTTTCGTTTTTCAATTAACAGATTACAACATTACAAGCAAGTACTCGTTAAGGTTAGATGATAAACCCAAACGTACGGAAACAACTCTAACCAGTATGGCGCCAATGATGGCGAGCATTGGTAAGACGGTCTTCTACTCTAAATGCTTGAAAGGGAACTCAACGTCAAGTATGTGCTACCCAATCCAATGCGGAGTGAGGGGCGACCATATGACGGAGTGATTACAGAAAGCAAAGCTTGAAATGAAATGCTGAAAGCTGAAAACTACTCAACACCCAAAATGTGCTTGCTCACCCAGAATGGGAAGTAGCTACCATAGGGCGGAGTTATAACTATTTCAAACTAGTACTGAAAGCAAGAACGTGAATTACAAATAATGACAAAGCAATATTAAAGGATACTGGTCAGTACTACTACCAGTTTACAAAATATAACTATTGCCTGCAATGTCAATATATCAAATTCTTTCCAGATAGAGTATTCAACAATGTATCTGCTACAAGCTCTAAGTAAACCACAATGCCAATTACAAATCAGGAAAATGCAGATTGCTAGAACTGTCACAATCAGATCTGCACTTTAATCATATGACCAGCAGCTTACAAAATGGAAGAATTGTTCATAACTTCCTCAATAGACATCCGATTTATATACCGTAAATTGCAATGCACTTGGAGAACCTAGGCGACCAATATTGAACCCTTAAACTGATCAAAATGCAACAATTTCAATTTGCACGAATCCCAAGACAGCACCAAAAGGTACGGCCCCAGCAGGAATTTGACTTTACTTTAAAAATTCCACACTTTGCTATAAATCCTGAAATTCTAGATGAAGATTCGCCCTTGACAAACTACTGAAAAGAGATACTACCCAGAACTATATTTTTTGTCTTTTTTCAGATATGAGTAAAAACATGGATCTGCTGTAACTAAAATGCAACTTTGGAACCCTCTGATATGCAGAAATCAGAAACTAAAGAATTACAATGATGTTTACAATGCACGAACTTAAATGCAACTCACAGTACAAAGAATCACCACTAGATGTTGTCTTGCAAACACGAAGCGATGCCCAAGCTAGGAGGCCTTCATTCCTCGAAGCGGTTCCAGAGCCAATCCGGCAGCATAACAGTATAGTCGACCAAAGATGAAGAAATGAAGCTCAAGGCCTTCCTTTTATAATTTTCCAGTTGACTTCACTTAACCCTAAAATCACTTTCAAGCCAAAACCCTAATCTCCTCAAAGATGGCGTACTTTCTCCTTCAAGGTTCAATATGTGATATTTTAATTAAATGCCATGCTTTGATAAATGCGCCCAACATAATCTTGCTTTGACTTAGTAATAATTAAAATATTCCTTAATGAGGGCGCCACCCTCAAAAGACCACCTTTTTAAAACAACATTAAGTCAATCAACTAGGCCAAGGGTCAACGTCAAAATATACTATTTAAACGTGACTTTAAATTAAATGACTTGACTTATTTCTCCGAAAGTGCCCTGAAGCCAATACTGAGCAAGTCAACTAACCAAACTGAAGCAGGAAGTCAACCAAGCTAAACCCAACTGAAAAGCTGCCAAAAATAGAATTTACTAAAAATAGTAAATTCCAGAAAGTGCTCTGAATGCCGAGATGAACATACCACTGCGAAGCTCTCTGAAAACCCAGAAAGAATCCGCCATTGAATCCATCATCTCTGAGCAATGACCTCCTCAAAAATAGGAAACCCTAATTTTACCTTCTGACTAGCCTTCGGGTTTCCAGAAAAAGGCCAACGGTCACATGATCGATCAGGTTTGAGAAGGGGACATTACATTGTCTATGTGCATCTGGTTTATGGAGATAGTTTGAGAATCTTGAATCTGTGTGTTTATATCTTTCTCTAATGCTTATGCTTATTCTTGTGTGAATGTATACGTGTTTATCTCCATAATCGATTTTAGTTTTCAAATAATATTGGGGGAAACATTTCATGATTAGATTATCTCATATAAAGTGTCTTTGCGCCAATTTATATCATCTTTCAATTGCATCTAATATCGGAAATCTTTCTTATATCGAATTTAGCCTTTATAACTTTTTGGTTAAAACACACATTAATTTTCTATTTTCAGTTTTTCTAATTCATTGAAAATCATACGAGGGAGTTGTACCTCTTCAATTCATAGGGCGATTACTTTTCTATAGAGTGTAATTCTCTAGAGTTGTTGGTATAGAGGCACCTTTTCGAGCAAGGAGTCAATGTTACATCCCGAATTGTATAGCTATTAGGCTATTAGAATTGAATAAGGATTATGTGTTTGTAAAGACAATTCTATGAATGAATAAAGATGTGAATCACCTTGTTTTCAATATGAGCTTTTGATCGTCTCATTCTTGTGTTATTACTTGATGATTAATCATGGTGAAAAACGTACATAATGTGATTTATGTGTGATGTTTTTATATCTTATGAAATTTATATGTATTGCTAATTTTGTGAGCAATTGACTGCCGTGAGTTTATAATTGTGAATGCAGGAATGAGATCCAGCGTCAAGACAGAGGGGGAATATCACTCGGGAGAGGGGTATTGGTCGTTTGACCGGTAAAGTTAATCAGTTGAGCATACACACACATTATGAACAGTACATAGAGAAACAGGTCAGATAAGTTAGACATCCATAGGCTTAGGAGTAAGATTTACTTCCCTATGCTTTATATGATGTGATTGAATGTTAGTCTGACCTTACTGTGAATCCCTGTGAATGAACGTAAAAGAAAGAATGTGATGCAGGTCGAATAGGTACGTATACACATGTATACACTGTATACACATATCTAAATGTATAAACATATCGACACGTATGTACGTAAGCAGATGGATATGCTCGTACATGTATCGACATGTATATACGCATACATATGTATATACATAGAGTACATGTAAACATGTTTACACGTACACATTCCGCCTGGTATCTTGATAAATGATATTCAAGTATTATTATCTGGAGGATTTAATTATATATTTATATATATATGATATATATATATTAATAAGGAGATTATTAATATATATATTTATATATATAAATATTAATACATAAGAAATGTATAAATAATAATATATTTATATATTTTATTGATTAAATGTGTTAATATTAAAATTAATATTTATTTATATATAAATACGTTTATATACAAATAAATATTAATGTTTAAATTAACACAATAATAAATAAAATATATAAATAGAAAATTAGTAAAAAAACAATTTCAATTTGGAAAGGATTAAATTCGCATTTTTGTGGAAAGATTAAATTCGCATATTATTATTGTGAAAGCCTAAATATTAGAAGATAGCCGTATGAATCATTTAAATTTTTCAAAATACATTTGAAAATAGAATATACTTCATAAAGGCAAAACTGAAAAGTCGAACTTAAGAAATGAATAGAAAAAAATGAAATGAAAAACTTACCCGTGAAAATGGCGGAGCTCCTGCACAGCTGGGAATGGAAGAAGACAATGTCAAAGTTTTAAAACCAGAAAATAGCGATAAACAGCTGAGCTGGGTCGATTTAAGACTTAACCTAAAGCGCAGCAAAAATATCATGAAGAATTCTGATGCCTGGCAGAAAAACGTGACTGTGGATTTCGTTTTGGTTTCAAGTTGAAAGAGTCTTCGAATTGCTGGCTGTATAGGAGTCGATTCATCATAAAAGAACATGACTAAAGGTTTGGATGCATGGCAGGTATCACTTTGACTGAGTAAATATGGAAATTTGTCAATATTCATGCCTAGAAATGGGGAAGTTGTTTTAAACGCGACCTATAAATACCTCACAAGCTTTTATTCGAATACACTTCAGATTGTTTCTCTTCTTTGACGTTTTTAGAAAGAGCTTATTCACTGCAAATATTGAGAGTTTGTGCTAGTTATCTATTTCAAGAGTTTCAGTGTGTGCTGAGTTTTCTCAGTATAAATTTCTGTGAGACAACAATAAAATTCTTTATTTGAAGAAACTTTTGAGTGAGGATACTGTTAGCTGGGAACAACATTAGAAGATTTCTGAAGGAGCATTACTGGAAAAGGAGCATAAAACAGGCATGATTCTGGATTAAAGCTTTAAACTTTAAAAGTTATTTTCTTTACTGTCTTATATTGCTGACTGTGCTAAACAGAAAATAATGAATTGTGGTAGTAATCAATTGTTATTGATAATCTTAAATTGCATGATGAATAAAAGGATTTCTTTTTATGCATGGGAAAAAAATAGGAAATGACAATGTGGCTAAGGGAATTAGCTTAATACAGTTCGTTATGTTCATTTTTAGTTTTAAAAGATTAAAATGGAATTGGGAATTTGAATAAAAGGAATTCAATGGGTTAAGAATGATTTAGTAGAAATGGGAATTTTGAAAAAGAAAGGATTCTATTTGGTTATATGCATTAATAGGGAATTATATGCATTGCACTCCAAGACTGTCTTTTGTGTATGATAGTTGATTGGTAGTAATAAATGATTATGCAAATGTTTGAAGTTCTAAACTTGTATGATCTCCGTATATGGAGAATACGTAGAATATGTAATAATTTCTAGGAACGAAATGATGTTTAAAATAAAGTGTAATCCTAGCTTGTGTTATTAGGTTAACATTAGGAAGCTCTCTCCTAGGATAAAGAATTCCGGAAACAGGAGATAGGATAGCAAACACTTGCTTAAAAACTCATTTCTAGTAAACTGTTTGAGGTAGGTAGTCTGGGGTAAACTGAACCCACTGAAGGACATAACCTACGCGTAGAGTAAGGTAGCCCGAAGGCAAATCGGCCCTGAGTAGTGTAGTGATAGATGACTTATCAGTCGTTTACTGAATCAAACACTATGGCCATAGTAATGTAATGTACCTACATCCTCTTTGTTTAGGAAGATGATTACATTGTCAGTTCACAATGATCCAAAACACATATACTAGGTTGGGATTGTAAGGCTCAAGAATCTAGTAATGTAGGACACGACACTATGCTCAGTTGGTTAACGGAATCGGTCACTCAACCAATCTCTTCGACGAAGGGAGGGCCATTCATTGAAAAATGAATGTGCGGGGGACCGCATTATTAGGCCGTGGTTGGCGGAAAAGCACCCGAGTGATATTTCTCCTCCACAACCTGACAACCGAGGAACCAAGATTTGCAAGGAAGAACCTGGACCGTCTTACTTCTATTTATGCAAAAGCTTTTAAAGCTGTGTATGTATTCTTATACTCTTATACTCTGTTATTCAATGAAAAGTTAAAGTTATTTAAATTGGAAAAGTTTGAAATCATATTTAGATGTTGTACTTTATTTCAAAAAGAAAAGAAAAATTTGGTTATGTTGTTGTTTACTCGTTTACTTTAGTTAAAAGTTGTAAAAGATAGAAAAAAATTTTACGTAGATGTCGGGTCGTTACATGTGGTATCAGAGCTACCAGGTTTGTACTCTGGAACCTATGGGCTCACTTATTTTCCTTTCCAACATATTCTCATGTTGTGAAAATACTTGTGTCAGGATGGTGCGTATCAGAATGACAGCACGAAAGTCTGTTATCGGAAATGAGCGCTACCTGAAGGCCAAGAAGGAAAAAGAAGCTATCGTTAGAACTATCCAAGGAACCAATTATGACAACGCAATCTGGTTGAGCGATACAGAAACCTTCAGTCATGCACTTTCTCAAATCAGTCTTGAGAAGAGAAAGATGAAGATGGAAACAATGTATAACTACCTTCCTGCAATGCAACCTGAGGAATCTGATATGTTACCAATCTCCAGGGATATGCCATCCGAAGAAAGTACAAATCTTGCACTTGTCTTTAGGGATCCAAGGGTTCAACCTTTAGCTGAGATTATTGAAATTTCTTCGATTAACGAGTCTGAAGGCTATACACCTAAGACACCACCTATGGAGAAATGGTCTCATGAACAAATGTCTGCAAACATTGTTGATGAGCACCATAACGATATTGCTTTACACAATTATGTATCGGACAATAAATCCGAAGGATACTACCCATTTTGGGATAGGTATGAACAAATTAGAGATGAGGAAAACGAAAGAGAACAACAATTCTCTCAATCCGTAGGATACACCCCCTTAAGTTACGAATCTGAGAGTGAATCTTACTCTCCCCTTGACTTTTTGAAAAGTCCTTCTATGTAATCATCGGAATATTAATTCCTATTATATAAATAAAACGATGTTTTTCATCAATTATGTCTATTATAAACTTTGATGTTTATGTGCATGTGTTTTCTTTGTAAATATATAATTTACTTAAAAGCAAAATGATAGTAAGATTAACATGAATTAAAAATTCAGGTTAGACAAATCTTTAATAATGGTGAGAACTTATGAAAGATCTCGAAGCAATCCTGGAACTAGTCGTGAAGGTGAACAAGAACCAACAGGAATGGAAGCCAAGCTAGATCAAATTCTGGCAAGATTGACCAATCTTGAAAAGGCAAAGGAAGTTGAGATACCAATTGTCAATCATGAAGAAGAAAGCTCTTCACATGGAGAAGACATTAAACATGAAAAAGAGAAATCTCCAACTCTATCAATTGAGAAAAAGAAGAAACAAGTATCCACAGAATTATCAAAAGATATGAAAAAGATATATCCTCCTAAGTTTGACGGAAGTGTTGGGGGAGATGAAGCTGAAATATGGTTAGTACAAATGGAAAAATACTTTGAAATAAGAAATTATGACGAAGTTACTAAGGCAGCTTGGGGCGCATATTAGTTAGCAGGAGAAGCTTCTAACTGGTGGATGAACAAGAAAATGGAATTGAATATAAGTTCGTGGAAATTGACATGGAATGAATTTGTTGAAATATTCCGAAAGAGATGGCTACCCCAACTCTTTTATGACCAAAAGTTGACTGATTTTGAAGAATTGAAGCAAGGAAACATGTCAGTACATGAGTACTGGGAGAAATTTACTAGGCTTCTTCGCTATGTTCCTATATACCACAAGGATGAATGTTTTTGTATCAGAAAATTCATCTTAGGGCTTAATGGAAAGATTGGTGGAGAGGTTGATATGCATGGACCAACAACTATGGAATTGGTTTATGAAAAAGCTCTTAAACAAGAACAGAAACTGAAGTCAGACTTTGCAAGGCAAGAAAGAAAAGAACACAAAAAGGAGGCTGAAGTTTTCAATAAAACAATTCCTAAAAAGGAAGAATCTCTACAAGGTGTTGCTAAATCAAAGGGAAAAAGATTTCGCTATGGTGGAAAAGATTTCAAAGGTGATCGCAAGAGAAGCAATACTAACACTGGCAACATTAATAAAACCACTGCAAGTTCAAGCAAAACTGAACAAGCTGTTGTGAAAAGAGGTCCAAGATCGGGGTGTTTTATTTGCAAAGGAGATCACTATGCAAATGAATGTCCCAATAAGACTTCAGGAACTCAATCTCAAGGCAATGCATTACCAAGTCAGCAAGCAATGTTTCAACAGAGGATTCACGCCGCTGTTGATGATCGCCAAGCTGAATATCAAATAACACCAATTGAGACACCAGGTACTTTATTTGGTTTGCCTATTTCTATTTTGATTGATACTGGTGCTACTGAAAACTTTATTTCTCCTAAGATAGCAAATCAATTAACTAGAAAGGCAGGACACATGGCTAAGTCATGGAGTGTTGAATATGCAAACAACACAAGAGCAATGGTAGAGCAATGTCTGTTTGAAGCTAAACTTGAGCTACCTAGTTTCTCAACCGAAGTCAATCTTTATGTTGCCCCACTAGGATCCTATGATGTTATTTTAGGAATGAACTGGTTATGGAAACACAGAGCCATAGTAGATTGCAATACCAAAACAGTTGAATGTCTAGACGACTATGGAAATCCAGTCAAAATTCAAGGAGTACCAAGAGAAGTAAAAGTCAGGCAAATATCAGCAATGCAACTTCTTAGAGCTAAGAAGAAAGGGTGCAAACTCTTTGCAATAAAAATAGAAGATCTTGAGTATGAAAATGAAAATTTTGATTTTCAAAGTCAGCAAGAATTAGAAGATGGAGAAATTGAGGAAAGTGGAAAAACGGATATGGAAAAATATCCAATTTTAAAGAAATTTTCTGATGTTTTTCCTAAGGAACTACCGGGTTTACCACCTAAGAGAGTATTTGACTTTTCCATTGATCTAATTCCTGGAACTGAACCCATTTCTAAGGTACCATACAGAATGACTTCTACAGAACTCATGGAATTGAAAGCACAATTAGATGAGTTATTGTCAAAAGGATTGATAAGACCAAGTGTTTCGCCATGGGGAGCACCTGTAATATTTGTCAAAAAGAAGGATGGAGCTTTAAGACTGTGTATAGACTATCGTATGCTTAATAAGATTACGATTAAGAATAAGTATCCTCTATCCCGCATTGATGATCTTTTTGATCAAATGAAAGGAGCAGCAGTGTTTTCAAAAATAGATTTAAGATCTGGATACCATCAACTGAGAATTAAGGATGAGGATATCTTCAAAACAGCTTTCAGAACACGGTATGGACATTATGAGTTTACTGTATTACCTTTTGGATTGACAAATGCACCAGCAGCATTCATGAACCTCATGAACAGTGTATTTAGAGATTATCTGGATAAGTTTGTTCTGATTTTCTAGATGATATTTTAATTTATTCTAGAAATGAAGAAGAACATAGTAAACATCTGGAGATGGTTTTACAAAGATTAAGAGAGCACAAACTAAATGGGAAACTATCTAAGTGTTCATTCTATCAGAAAAAGGTTCATTATCTAGGTCATGTCATTTCAGCAGAAGGAATATCAGTAGATCCAGCCAAGATAAAAGCTATCGTACAATGGCCTGTACCCAAAAATGTGTCTGAAGTAAGAAGTTTTATGGGTTTGGCGGGATATTACAGAAAATTTGTGGCAAATTTCTCAAAAATCGCTTTTCCTATAACATCATTATAGAAGAAAGGAAAAAGATTTGAATGGAATGACAAGTGTCAAAAAGCATTTGACCTACTCAAAGAGAAATTGACTACCGCACCTATTCTTAAGATACCTGATCCTGAAGGAAACTTCATAGTCATAACAGATGCTTGTGGAGAAGGATTAGGAGGAGTACTAATGCAAGATGGAAAAGTAATTGCTTATGAATCTAGAAAGCTTAAACCATATGAAATTAATTATGCTTCACATGATTTAGAATTGGCAGCTATAGTTCATGCTTTGCAAATGTGGAGACATTATTTGCTAGGAAGACCCTTTGAGCTTAAAACTGATCATAATGGTCTTAAGTATCTCTTTACTCAGCCAAACCTTAATGCTAGGCAAAGAAGATGGTTGGAGTTGATAGCAGACTATGACTTCAACATTAATTACATCAAAGGAAAAGAAAATCGAGTAGCTGATGCGCTAAGTCGAAGACGTCATATCTCTTCGATAGTTGCAATTCATACCGATTTTAAAGAGCAAGTACTTCAGAAAAGCATGGATGATGAGTACTATTTACAAGTAAAACAAGCACTAGAAGAAAATCCACAAGATTCCAGATATGAAGGATTTCAATTTGAAACCAATGGATTGTTGAGGTACAAAGGTAGAGTGTACGTACCTGAAAACAAAGAATTAAGAAATCTGGTATGGAAGGAAGTGCATGAAGCACCTTATTCTGGTCATCCTGGAGTGACGAAAATGATGGGAGATGTTAAACCTTTATATTTCTGGAAAGGAATGAAAAGAGATGCAGCTAATTTTGTAGCAAGTTGTCTTGAATGTCAAAGGGTAAAAGCTGAACATCATCATCCTGCAGGATTGTTATATCCGCATGAAATACCAGAATGGAAATGGCAAATAATTAGCATGGATTTTGTACAAGGACTACCTATGTCTAGGAACAGACATAATGCTATATTAGTGGTAGTGGATCGATTAACAAAAGTGGCACACTTTATACCAGGAAATTTGACTGATGGAGCACCAATCATTGCAAGAAAGTTTGTTCAAGAAGTATTCAGATTGCATGGAATTCCTGAAAAGATTATTTCAGATAGAGATGCAAGAATCACTTCTAGATTTTGGCAAACTTTGTTCTCTGCACTTGGGACACAGTTAAATATTAGTTCAGCATATCATCCGGAAACGGATGGACAAACGGAAAGGGTAAATCAAGTATTAGAAGACCTACTTAGGGTATATTGCATGGATCAGCAATATAAGTGGGAAGAATACTTACCTTTGGTCAAATTTGCTTATAATAATTCATATCATTCAGCTATAGGAATGGCTCCATTTGAAGCTCTATATGGTCGTAAGTGTCGAACTCCGATAAGCTGGGATAAGCTTGAGGATCGAATAAGTCTTGGACCGGAAATGTTGGCAGAAATGGATGAGCAGATAAGGGTTATTAAGCAAAGGTTAGCGGAAGCTAATAGTCGACAGAAAAGTTATGCAGATGCAAAAAGAGTGCCCCGAAATTTTGCTATAGGTGACAAGGTACTGTTGAGAGTCAAGCCTCATAAGAGTACCATTAAATTTGGAAAATCTTCCAAATTGTCTCCTCGTTATGTAGGTCCTTTTGAAGTCCTTGAGGAAGTCAATCTTGTAGCTTACCGAATTGCCTTACCACCAGCTCTTGCCAAAATGCATAATGTTTTCCATGTGTCCTATCTTAAAAAGTACATTCCAGGAGATAGTCATGTTATTGATTGGACTGCTTTACAGGTAAAGGATCCCGGAGTAATAACTCTCGAGCCCGTAAAGGTGCTGGAAGTGCGTAAACTCCGTTTGCGCAATAGAGATGTCACTCAATGTAAAGTTCAGTGGGATCAGTACGCGGAAGATTCAGCAACATGGGAAGACTATGAGGAAATTCTACGGAAGTTTCCAAAAATTCTCAAAGTTTTTGAGAATAGTGAATAAAACTATGTATCTGTTTTTGTGTTTGAAATAATACCTTAAGTCATCGGGGACGATGATTCCTAAGGGGGGAAGTATGTTACATCCCGAATTGTATAGCTATTAGGCTATTAGAATTGAATAAGGATTATGTGTTTGTAAAGAGAATTCTATGAATGAATAAAGATGTGAATCACCTTGTTTTCAATATGAGCTTTTGATCGTCTCATTCTTGTGTTATTACTTGATGATTAATCATGGTGAAAAACGTACATAATGTGATTTATGTGAGATGTTTTTATATCTTATGAAATTTATATGTATTGCTAATTTTGTGAGCAATTGACTGCCGTGAGTTTATAATTGTGAATGCAGGAATGAGATCCAGTCCTCAAGACAGAGGGGGAATATCACTTGGGAGAGGGGTATTGGTGTTTGACCGGTAAAGTTAATCAGTTGAGCATACACACACATTATGAACAGTACATAGAGAAACAGGTCAGATAAGTTAGACATCCATAGGCTTAGGAGTAAGATTTACTGCCCTATGCTTTATATGATGTGATTGAATGTTAGTCGGACCTTACTATGAATCCCTGTGAATGAACGTAAAAGAAAGAATGTGATGCAGGTCGAATAGGTACGTATACACATGTATACACTATATACACATATCTAAATGTATAAACATAT
>VDFB02274454.1:0-36502 GCA_007258455.2 Sequoia sempervirens | reverse complement strand
TATATATAAATATTAACACATAAGAAATGTATAAATAATAATAAATTTATATATTTTATTGATTAAATGTGTTAATATTAAAATTAATATTTATTTATATATAAATACGTTTATATACAAATAAATATTAATGTTTAAATTAACACAATAATAAATAAAATATATAAATAGAAAATTATTAAAAAAAACAATTTCAATTTGGAAAGGATTAAATTCGCATTTTTGTGGAAAGATTAAATTCGCATTTTATTATTGTGAAAGCCTAAATATTAGAAGATAGCCGTATGAATCATTTAAATTTTTCAAAATACATTTGAAAATAGAATATACTTCATAAAAGGCAAAACTGAAAAGTTGAACTTAAGAAATGAATAGAAAAAAATGAAATGAAAAACTTACCCGTGAAAATGGCGGAGCTCCTGCACAGCTGGGAATGGAAGAAGACAATGTCAAAGTTTTAAAACCAGAAAATAGCGATAAACAGCTGAGCTCGGTCGATTTAAGACTTAACCTAAAACGCAGCAAAAATATCATGAAGAATTCTGACGCCTGGCAGAAAAACGTGACTGTGGATTTCGTTTTGGTTTCAAGTTGAAAGAGTCTTCGAATTGCTAGCTGTATAGGAGTCGATTCATCATAAAAGAACATGACTAAAGGTTTGGATGCATGGCAGGTATCACTTTGACTGAGTAAATATGGAAATTTGTCAATATTCATGCCCAGAAATGGGGAAGTTGTTTTAAACGCAACCTATAAATACCTCACAAGCTTTTATTCGAATACACTTCAGATTGTTTCTCTTCTTTGACGTTTTTAGAAAGAGCTTATTCACTGCAAATATTGAGAGTTTGTGCTAGTTATCTATTTCGAGAGTTTCAGTGTGTGCTGAGTTTTCTCAGTATAAATTTCTGTGAGACAACAATAAAATTCTTTATTTGAAGAAACTTTTGAGTGAGGATACTGTTAGTTGGGAACAACATTAGAAGATTTCTGAAGGAGCATTACTGGAAAAGGAGCATAAAACAGGCATGATTCTGGATTAAAGCTTTAAACTTTAAAAGTTATTTTCTTTACTGTCTTATATTGCTGACTGTGTTAAACAGAAAATAATGAATTGTGGCAGTAATCAATTGTTATTGATAATCTTAAATTGCATGATGAATAAAAGGATTTCTTTTTATGCATGGGAAAAAAAATAGGAAATGACAATGTGGCTAAGGGAATTAGCTTAATACAGTTCGTTATGTTCATTTTTAGTTTTAAAAGGTTAAAATGGAATTGGGAATTTGAATAAAAGGAATTCAATGGGTTAAGAATGATTTAGTAGAAATGGGAATTTTGAAAAAGAAAGGATTCTATTTGGTTATATGCATTAATAGGGAATTATATTTTACTGCACTCCAAGACCGCCTTTGCAGTATGATAGCTGATTGGTAGTACAAATGATTATGCAAATGTTTTGAAGTTCTAAATTCCAGGCGATCTCCAAGATGGAGAATACGAATATGTAATAAATTCTCTAGGAACTAAATGATGTTTAAAAATAAAAGTGTAATCCTAGCTTGTGTTATTAGGTTAACATTAGGAAGCTCTCTCCTAGGATAAAGAATTCCGGAAACAGGAGATAGGATAGCAAACACTTGCTTAAAAACTCATTTCTAGTAAGCTATTTGAGGTAGGTAGTCTGGGGTAAACTGAACCCACTGAAGGACACGACCTACGCGTAGAGTAAGGTAGCCCGAAGGCAAATCGGCCCTGAGTAGTGTAGTGATAGATGACTTATCAGTCGTTTACTGAATCAAACACTATGGCCATAGTAATGTAATGTACCTACATCCTCTTTGTTTAGGAAGATGATTACATTGTCAGTTCACAGTGATCCAAAACACATATACTAGGTTGGGATTGTAAGGCACAAGAATCTAGTAATGTAGGACACGACACTATGCTCAGTTGGTTAACGGAATCGGTCACTCAACCAATCTCTTCGACGAAGGGAGGGCCATTCATTGAAAAATGAATGTGCGGGGGACCGCATTATTAGGCCGTGGTTGGCGGAAAAGCACCCGAGTGATATTTCTCCTCCACAACCTGACAACCGAGGAACCAAGATTTGCAAGGAAGAACCTGGACCGTCTTACTTCTATTTATGCAAAAGCTTTTAAAGCTGTGTATGTATTCTTATACTCTTATACTCTGTTATTCAATGAAAAGTTAAAGTTATTTAAATTGGAAAAGTTTGAAATCATATTTAGATGTTGTACTTTATTTCAAAAAGAAAAGAAAAATTTGGTTATGTTGTTGTTTACTCGTTTACTTTAGTTAAAAGTTGTAAAAGATAGAAAAAAATTTTACGTAGATGTCGGGTCGTTACATGTGGTATCAGAGCTACCAGGTTTGTACTCTGGAACCTATGGGCTCACTTATTTTCCTTTCCAACATATTCTCATGTTGTGAAAATACTTGTGTCAGGATGGTGCGTATCAGAATGACAGCACGAAAGTCTGTTATCGGAAATGAGCGCTACCTGAAGGCCAAGAAGGAAAAAGAAGCTATCGTTAGAACTATCCAAGGAACCAATTATGACAACGCAATCTGGTTGAGCGATACAGAAACCTTCAGTCATGCACTTTCTCAAATCAGTCTTGAGAAGAGAAAGATGAAGATGGAAACAATGTATAACTACCTTCCTGCAATGCAACCTGAGGAATCTGATATGTTACCAATCTCCAGGGATATGCCATCCGAAGAAAGTACAAATCTTGCACTTGTCTTTAGGGATCCAAGGGTTCAACCTTTAGCTGAGATTATTGAAATTTCTTCGATTAACGAGTCTGAAGGCTATACACCTAAGACACCACCTATGGAGAAATGGTCTCATGAACAAATGTCTGCAAACATTGTTGATGAGCACCATAACGATATTGCTTTACACAATTATGTATCGGACAATAAATCCGAAGGATACTACCCATTTTGGGATAGGTATGAACAAATTAGAGATGAGGAAAACGAAAGAGAACAACAATTCTCTCAATCCGTAGGATACACCCCCTTAAGTTACGAATCTGAGAGTGAATCTTACTCTCCCCTTGACTTTTTGAAAAGTCCTTCTATGTAATCATCGGAATATTAATTCCTATTATATAAATAAAACGATGTTTTTCATCAATTATGTCTATTATAAACTTTGATGTTTATGTGCATGTGTTTTCTTTGTAAATATATAATTTACTTAAAAGCAAAATGATAGTAAGATTAACATGAATTAAAAATTCAGGTTAGACAAATCTTTAATAATGGTGAGAACTTATGAAAGATCTCGAAGCAATCCTGGAACTAGTCGTGAAGGTGAACAAGAACCAACAGGAATGGAAGCCAAGCTAGATCAAATTCTGGCAAGATTGACCAATCTTGAAAAGGCAAAGGAAGTTGAGATACCAATTGTCAATCATGAAGAAGAAAGCTCTTCACATGGAGAAGACATTAAACATGAAAAAGAGAAATCTCCAACTCTATCAATTGAGAAAAAGAAGAAACAAGTATCCACAGAATTATCAAAAGATATGAAAAAGATATATCCTCCTAAGTTTGACGGAAGTGTTGGGGGAGATGAAGCTGAAATATGGTTAGTACAAATGGAAAAATACTTTGAAATAAGAAATTATGACGAAGTTACTAAGGCAGCTTGGGGCGCATATTAGTTAGCAGGAGAAGCTTCTAACTGGTGGATGAACAAGAAAATGGAATTGAATATAAGTTCGTGGAAATTGACATGGAATGAATTTGTTGAAATATTCCGAAAGAGATGGCTACCCCAACTCTTTTATGACCAAAAGTTGACTGATTTTGAAGAATTGAAGCAAGGAAACATGTCAGTACATGAGTACTGGGAGAAATTTACTAGGCTTCTTCGCTATGTTCCTATATACCATAAGGATGAACGTTTTCGTATCAGAAAATTCATCTTAGGGCTTAATGGAAAGATTGGTGGAGAGGTTGATATGCATGGACCAACAACTATGGAATTGGTTTATGAAAAAGCTCTTAAACAAGAACAGAAACTGAAGTCAGACTTTGCAAGGCAAGAAAGAAAAGAACACAAAAAGGAGGCTGAAGTTTTCAATAAAACAAATTCTAAAAAGAAAGAATCTTTACAAGGTGTTGCTAAATCAAAGGGGAAAAGATTTCGCTATGGTGGAAAAGATTTCAAAGGTGATCGCAAGAGAAGTAATACTAACACTGGCAACGTTAATAAAACCACTGCAAGTTCAAGCAAAACTGAAGAACCTGTTGTGAAAAGAGGTCCAAGATCGGGGTGTTTTATTTGCAAAGGAGATCACTATGCAAATGAATGTCCCAATAAGACTTCAGGAACTCAATCTCAAGGCAATGCATTACCAAGTCAGCAAGCAATGTTTCAACAGAGGATTCACGCCGCTGTTGATGATCGCCAAGCTGAATATCAAATAACACCAATTGAGACACCAGGTACTTTATTTGGTTTGCCTATTTCTATTTTGATTGATACTGGTGCTACTGAAAACTTTATTTCTCCTAAGATAGCAAATCAATTAACTAGAAAGGCAGGACACATGGCTGTCATGGAGTGTTGAATATGCAAACAACACAAGAGCAAGGGTGGACCAATGTCTGTTTGAGGCTAAAATAGAACTACCTAGTTTCACAACCGAAGTCAATCTTTATGTTGCCCCACTAGGATCCTATGATGTTATTTTAGGAATGAACTGGTTATGGAAACACAGAGCCATAGTGGATTGTAATACCAAAACAGTTGAATGTTTAGATGACTATGGAAATCCAGTCACTATTCAAGGAGTACCAAGAGAAGTAAAAGTCAAGCAAATATCAGCAATGCAACTTCTTAGAGCTAAGAAGAAAGGGTGCAAACTCTTTGCAGTAAAAATAGAAGATCTTGAGTATGAAAATGAAAATTTTGATTTTCAAAGTTAGCAAGAATTAGAAGATGGAGAAATTGAGGAAAGTGGAAAAACGGATATGGAAAAATATCCCATTTTAAAGAAATTTTCTGATGTTTTTCCTGAGGAACTACCGGGTTTACCACCTAAGAGAGTATTTGACTTTTCCATTGATCTAATTCCTGGAACTGAACCCATTTCTAAGGTACCATACAGAATGACTGCTACAAAACTCATGGAATTGAAAGCACAATTAGATGAGTTATTGTCAAAAGGATTGATAAGACCAAGTGTTTCGCCATGGGGAGCACCTGCAATATTTGTCAAAAAGAAGGATGGAACTTTAAGACTGTGTATAGACTATCGTATGCTTAATAAGATTACGATTAAGAATAAGTATCCTCTACCCCGCATTGATGATCTTTTTGATCAAATGAAAGGAGCAGCAGTGTTTTCAAAAATAGATTTAAGATCTGGATACCATCAACTGAGAATTAAGGATGAGGATATCTTCAAAACAGCTTTCAGAACACGGTATGGACATTATGAGTTTACTGTATTACCTTTTGGATTGACAAATGCACCAGCAGCATTCATGAACCTCATGAACAGTGTATTTAGAGATTATCTGGATAAGTTTGTTCTGATTTTCCTAGATGATATTTTAATTTATTCTAGAAATGAAGAAGAACATAGTAAACATCTGGAGATGGTTTTACAAAGATTAAGAGAGCACAAACTATATGGGAAACTATCTAAGTGTTCATTCTATCAGAAAAAGGTTCATTATCTAGGTCATGTCATTTCAACAGAAGGAATATCAGTAGATCCAGCCAAGATAAAAGCTATCGTACAATGGCCTGTACCGAAAAATGTGTCTGAAGTAAGAAGTTTTATGGGTTTGGCGGGATATTACAGAAAATTTGTGGCAAATTTTTCAAAAATCGCTTTTCCTATAACATCATTACAGAAGAAAGGAAAAAGATTTGAATGGAATGAGAAGTGTCAAAAAGCATTTGACCTACTCAAAGAGAAATTGACTACCGCACCTATTCTTAAGATACCTGATCCTGAAGGAAACTTCATAGTCATAACAAATGCTTGTGGAGAAGGATTAGGAGGAGTACTAATGCAAGATGGAAAAGTAATTGCTTATGAATCTAGAAAGCTTAAACCATATGAAATTAATTATGCTTCACATGATTTAGAATTGGCAGCTATAGTTCATGCTTTGCAAATGTGGAGACATTATTTGCTAGGAAGACCCTTTGAGCTTAAAACTGATCATAATGGTCTTAAGTATCTCTTTACTCAGCCAAACCTTAATGCTAGGCAAAGAAGATGGTTGGAGTTGATAGCAGACTATGACTTCAACATTAATTACATCAAAGGAAAAGAAAATCGAGTAGCTGATGCGCTAAGTCGAAGACGTCATATCTCTTCGATAGTTGCAATTCATACCGATTTTAAAGAGCAAGTACTTCAGAAAAGCATGGATGATGAGTACTATTTACAAGTAAAACAAGCACTAGAAGAAAATCCACAAGATTCCAGATATGAAGGATTTCAATTTGAAACCAATGGATTGTTGAGGTACAAAGGTAGAGTGTACGTACCTGAAAACAAAGAATTAAGAAATCTGGTATGGAAGGAAGTGCATGAAGCACCTTATTCTGGTCATCCTGGAGTGACGAAAATGATGGGAGATGTTAAACCTTTATATTTCTGGAAAGGAATGAAAAGAGATGCAGCTAATTTTGTAGCAAGTTGTCTTGAATGTCAAAGGGTAAAAGCTGAACATCATCATCCTGCAGGATTGTTATATCCGCATGAAATACCAGAATGGAAATGGCAAATAATTAGCATGGATTTTGTACAAGGACTACCTATGTCTAGGAACAGACATAATGCTATATTAGTGGTAGTGGATCGATTAACAAAAGTGGCACACTTTATACCAGGAAATTTGACTGATGGAGCACCAATCATTGCAAGAAAGTTTGTTCAAGAAGTATTCAGATTGCATGGAATTCCTGAAAAGATTATTTCGGATAGAGATGCAAGAATCACTTCTAGATTTTGGCAAACTTTGTTTTCTGCACTTGGGACAGTTAAATATTAGTTCAGCATATCATCCAGAAACGGATGGGCAAACGGAAAGGGTAAATCAAGTATTAGAAGACCTACTTAGGGTATATTGCATGGATCAGCAATATAAGTGGGAAGAATACTTACCTTTGGTCGAATTTTCTTATAATAATTCATATCATTCAGCTATAGCAATGGCTCCATTTGAAGCTCTATATGGTCGTAAGTGTCGAACTCCGATAAGTTGAGATAAGCTTGAGGATCGAATAAGTCTTGGACCGGAAATGTTGGCAGAAATGGATGATCAGATAAGGGTTATTAAGCAAAGGTTAGCGGAAGCTAATAGTCGACAGAAAAATTATGCAGATGCCAAAAGAGTGCCCCGAAATTTTGCTATAGGTGACAAGGTACTGTTGAGAGTCAAGCCTCATAAGAGTTCCATTAAATTTGGAAAATCTTCCAAATTGTCTCCTCGTTATGTAGGTCCTTTTGAAGTCCTTGAGGAAGTCAATCCTGTAGCTTACCGAATTTCCTTACCACCAGCTCTTGCCAAAATGCATAATGTCTTCCATGTGTCCTATCTTAAAAAGTACATTCCAGGAGATAGTCATGTTATTGATTGGACTGCTTTACAGGTAAAGGATCCCGGAGTAATAACTCTCGAGCCCGTAAAGGTGCTGGAAGTGCGTAAACTCCATTTGCGCAATAGAGATGTCACTCAATGTAAAGTTCAGTGGGATCAGTACGCGGAAGATTCAGCAACATGGGAAGACTATGAGGAAATTCTACGGAAGTTTCCAAAAATTCTCAAAGTTTTTGAGAATAGTGAATAAAACTATGTATTTGTTTTTGTGTTTGAAATAATACCTTAAGTCATCGGGGACGATGATTCCTAAGGGGGGAAGTATGTTACATCCCGAATTGTATAGCTATTAGGCTATTAGAATTGAATAAGGATTATGTGTTTGTAAAGACAATTCTATGAATGAATAAAGATGTGAATCACCTTGTTTTCAATATGAGCTTTTGATCGTCTCATTCTTGTGTTATTACTTGATGATTAATCATGGTGAAAAACGTACATAATGTGATTTATGTGTGATGTTTTTATATCTTATGAAATTTATATGTATTGCTAATTTTGTGAGCAATTGACTGCCGTGAGTTTATAATTGTGAATGCAGGAATGAGATCCAGTCCTCAAGACAGAGGGGGAATATCACTTGGGAGAGGGGTATTGGTCGTTTGACCGGTAAAGTTAATCAGTTGAGCATACACACACATTATGAACAGTACATAGAGAAACAGGTCAGATAAGTTAGACATCCATAGGCTTAGGAGTAAGATTTACTTCCCTATGCTTTATATGATGTGATTGAATGTTAGTCGGACCTTACTGTGAATCCCTGTGAATGAACGTAAAAGAAAGAATGTGATGCAGGTCGAATAGGTACGTATACACATGTATACACTATATACACATATCTAAATGTATAAACATATCGACACGTATGTACGTAAGCAGATGGATATGCTCGTACATATGTATCGACATGTATATACGCATACATATGTATATACATAGGGTACATGTAAACATGTTTACACGTACACATTCCGCCTGGTATCTTGATAAATGATATTCAAGTATTATTATCTGAAGGATTTAATTATATATTTATATATATAAATATTAACACATAAGAAATGTATAAATAATAATAAATTTATATATTTTATTGATTAAATGTGTTAATATTAAAATTAATATTTATTTATATATAAATACGTTTATATACAAATAAATATTAATGTTTAAATTAACACAATAATAAATAAAATATATAAATAGAAAATTATTAAAAAAACAATTTCAATTTGGAAAGGATTAAATTCGCATTTTTGTGGAAAGATTAAATTCGCATTTTATTATTGTGAAAACCTAAATATTAGAAGATAGCCGTATGAATCATTTAAATTTTTCAAAATACATTTGAAAATAGAATATACTTCATAAAAGGCAAAACTGAAAAGTCGAACTTAAGAAATGAATAGAAAAAAATGAAATGAAAAACTTACCCGTGAAAATGGCGGAGCTCCTGCACAGCTGGGAATGGAAGAAGACAATGTCAAAGTTTTAAAACCAGAAAATAGCGATAAACAGCTGAGCTGGGTCGATTTAAGACTTAACCTAAAACGCAGCAAAAATATCATGAAGAATTCTGACGCCTGGCAGAAAAACGTGACTGTGGATTTCGTTTTGGTTTCAAGTTGAAAGAGTCTTCGAATTGCTGGCTGTATAGGAGTCGATTCATCATAAAAGAACATGACTAAAGGTTTGGATGCATGGCAGGTATCACTTTGACTGAGTAAATATGGAAATTTGTCAATATTCATGCCCAGAAATGGGGAAGTTGTTTTAAACGCGACCTATAAATACCTCACAAGCTTTTATTCGAATACACTTCAGATTGTTTCTCTTCTTTGACGTTTTTAGAAAGAGCTTATTCACTGCAAATATTGAGAGTTTGTGCTAGTTATCTATTTCAAGAGTTTCAGTGTGTGCTGAGTTTTCTCAGTATAAATTTCTGTGAGACAACAATAAAATTCTTTATTTGAAGAAACTTTTGAGTGAGGATACTGTTAGCTGGGAACAACATTAGAAGATTTCTGAAGGAGCATTACTGGAAAAGGAGCATAAAACAGGCATGATTCTGGATTAAAGCTTTAAACTTTAAAAGTTATTTTCTTTACTGTCTTATATTGCTGACTGTGTTAAACAGAAAATAATGAATTGTGGCAGTAATCAATTGTTATTGATAATCTTAAATTGCATGATGAATAAAAGGATTTCTTTTTATGCATGGGAAAAAAAATAGGAAATGACAATGTGGCTAAGGGAATTAGCTTAATACAGTTCGTTATGTTCATTTTTAGTTTTAAAAGATTAAAATGGAATTGGGAATTTGAATAAAAGGAATTCAATGGGTTAAGAATGATTTAGTAGAAATGGGAATTTTGAAAAAGAAAGGATTCTATTTGGTTATATGCATTAATAGGGAATTATATGCATTGCACTCCAAGACTGTCTTTTGTGTATGATAGTTGATTGGTAGTAATAAATGATTATGCAAATGTTTGAAGTTCTAAATTTGTATGATCTCCGTATATGGAGAATACGTAGAATATGTAATAAATTCTAGGAACGAAATGATGTTTAAAATAAAGTGTAATCCTAGCTTGTGTTATTAGGTTAACATTAGGAAGCTCTCTCCTAGGATAAAGAATTCCGGAAACAGGAGATAGGATAGCAAACACTTGCTTAAAAACTCATTTCTAGTAAACTGTTTGAGGTAGGTAGTCTGGGGTAAACTGAACCCACTGAAGGACATAACCTACGCGTAGAGTAAGGTAGCCCGAAGGCAAATCGGCCCTGAGTAGTGTAGTGATAGATGACTTATCAGTCGTTTACTGAATCAAACACTATGGCCATAGTAATGTAATGTACCTACATCCTCTTTGTTTAGGAAGATGATTACATTGTCAGTTCACAGTGATCCAAAACACATATACTAGGTTGGGATTGTAAGGCACAAGAATCTAGTAATGTAGGACACGACACTATGCTCAGTTGGTTAACGGAATCGGTCACTCAACCAATCTCTTCGACGAAGGGAGGGCCATTCATTGAAAAATGAATGTGCGGGGGACCGCATTATTAGTCCGTGGTTGGCGGAAAAGCACCCGAGTGATATTTCTCCTCCACAACCTGACAACCGAAGAACCAAGATTTGCAAGGAAGAACCTGGACCGTCTTACTTCTATTTGTGCAAAAGCTTTTAAAGCTGTGTATGTATTCTTATACTCTTATACTCTGTTATTCAATGAAAAGTTAAAGTTATTTAAATTGGAAAAGTCTGAAATCATATTTAGATGTTGTACTTTATTTCAAAAAGAAAAGAAAAATTTGGTTATGTTGTTGTTTACTCGTTTACTTTGGTTAAAAGTTGTAAAAGATAGAAAAAAAAATTTACGTAGATGTCGGGTCGTTACAGCCTGCCACTGGTTAGCAGAGAAAATTGTGTTCTGTATCAGTATGTTCATGGTCCGTGCTAATTTTTGCTTTAGAAATCATTGAGAGCAGCAATTGCACATTTCTCTGAATCTAGGAGAATATGAATCTCATTTTCATGTTTTTGAAAATCCTTTTTTAACAATTTGAAAAGAAAAAAATTAGTTTCTTTAATCACACTTAATTTTTTGTTTATTGCTGTCAATGTCACTTTCTTCATGATATATTTCTTTCTGCTATATTGCTCTCATTGTCCTAACCTGGAAGGCATGTATGGTTAAAAGTGTAGAAATTTGACTATCCCTATATTTATAAGTTTCCATCCCCGTGCCATCCCCAGACTGCCATCCCTGAAATGCATTGCCTGTTGTACCACCATCCCATCACCAGAACGCATGGAACATAAACAAGAACACATTTTTTACTCAGTGCTCATGAACCCCTTGCCAACAATAAGAACAAAAGAAAACTGTCCATGCTGAACTAAACGAACAATGAATTTCATGGCAAGCAAATCATACTGAGCATCCCTCATCCCAAGCTGGAAGTTCCTATTCCCATGCAACTCCCTAAACACACTTATTGACTACTATTCATCAAGGGTATATACACAGCTAAATGTATAAGACACGAAATATGCCTAAAATAAATGTCAGTTGAAGAAATTTACTCTAATACTATAAATAAATCAATGACTATATGTAACAAGAATGTAGTGACGTTGCTTAACTAAAATTACAGAAATGAAATACTCCAAAATGAAGAGAAGAATATGAATAGATACAGTAATGTGGTATGCCCTCATGCCAAAACTTTTGTAAGTCAATAGAAGATATAAAAAGAAACATGTGATGCCCCTAGACACCAAAAACTGCAAATACTGAAATGATCAAAATAAATGGGATGAAATGGTGAGAGCAATGCCCTCTATTTATACACCATCCTACAAATGAAAAGATGCTAGGCTGACTCAGTCATGGCATATATATTTATATAATATTATGTTAACCTTACAAGTGGGCTACTTAACAAGAGTGGTCTCACAAACACATGTAGGCCCCAGACTAGGTACAAGGTACTAAACTAAGAGAAAAGGTAGCCCAAAGCTGTATTACATGTTAGTAACAAACGGATGGGATGAAATGAAGAGAGGAATGCCCTCTATTTAAACACCATTCCTACTCATGAAAAGATGCTAGGCTGACTTAGTCATGGCATATATCTCTACATAAAATAATGTTAACCTTACACATGGGCCACTTAACAAGCATGGTCTTACTAACACATGTAGGGCCCAAACTAGGTACAAGGTACTACACTAAGAGAAAAGGTAGCCCAATGGTAAATTACATGTTGGGATTAATAAATAAAAGAACCATTCAAATAAATTATCCTAGGACAAATAATTAAATCACACTGACCAAACTTGTCCTACAATAACGAATTGGGATCAATAACTGAAATAAATGTTAAATTAAATTGCAATAGTAGTTGGATTCTAGAGATGGGATCAGATCTGACCTACATACCTACATAATTGATCTTAATGAGTGACTAGTACCAAAAGACCTGATCTAGCAAGAAATGGATCACAAAAAAACTATTCACCTTGATCTTCTACTATCTAATTTTCAATAATGATTGGCAGTGTTTACAAACACCTTTAGAGAATTTTTCAGATTGCAAGGGTCAACTTCTCCTTGATCAAAGCCCTAATGAAACGGCTTTATAGCTCTAAGCGAAAATTTTGAAGGCAACAAGCAAGCATGCAATGGACCTAAGATATTTATATTTCAAGAATGTGTTCTAAGTTATTTTTAGAGCAAAATCCCTAAGTAAAAAGACCATAAGGTTATTACAAAGTATTTGATGAAATGGAAAAATCTTCCTCTAGAGAATGCTATATGGGAAGGAGTGGAGATTTTTGAGCATCCGAGTTTGAAATTGCTTGAAGGCGAGCAATTTGAGGAAGGGAGGACTGTCATGTTCCCTCATTAGTTGGGTTGGCCAGCAATCAATAAAAAGGTACATTTAAACACCCATAATTAATAATATTTAAATAAAAATAAATAAATAAATAAAATAAAATATTTGAAATTTAAATAGGATACCTAGTTTTGGGTCAACCCATATTTTAAATAAATAAATATAAATAAAATAAAAATAATTTCTTATTGCTAGTTGGCCTAGTTTGGGTCCCTAGCACTAATATTAAATCAGGTATAAATAAGTGTCTTGCAGGTTGAGCATGCAATCTACAAATTTGGTATGATTTTGAGAATTTATAATATCCCTGTTATGTTTTTTTTTAATTTTCAGCACATGAACTTCACCGTTAGCGTTAGCTCCAAATATAAACAAGCAAGAATAGTAACCCTTCACCTTTTGATCACCAAGATCCCAATGTGGGCAAGGTGAGAGCATATAGAGTCGGAGATCGTTAGCAAACTGGAATGTCATTACAACTGAACATAGGGGGCGAGCTGGCCATAGAATGAAAGGAAATTACAAACTCAACCACTTATGCAGCGGGAGTGAAGATATTAACAATTGATTAGGCAGCAAGCCAGCCACAAATCCACACTTCCACTTATTTAGCGGGGGGAATCTAAACTTTAAGTGTTGAAAGTAAAATAATGACTCAACCACTTCTTCAGTGGGAGTAAATACAAAATATAAAGTGCAGATTTAAAATAACAGCTGTTAGTACTACTAATCAGCCTTACAAAAATGAAGTTTCAAATGCACTGAACATAGAGATATGCTTTCAAAGCTACAATGAGTTAGAGCAAGACCCCTAACTAATACAACATATGAATGATACAGAAATTAAGCACAAATCAGCAATATAATAAAAATTAATCAAGTCTGATCAGAAACAGTAAGTACAGAAAATCAGACCAGCAAAGTAGAGATTCACCAATTTGCTCATATCTCCCTCCAAACACCTCCAATGAAGATGAAACTGAATGCAAACGGAAGCTAGGAGCTGGGCGATCAAGTACCAATGGAGAAACCTCGCAAAATATCTCTAGATTATTTGTGCACACTTCCCAATGCAGCCACAGTGAAAACCCCAATCTCCAAAGAGGGACGACCAACTCTAGAAATTCTTAGACACCTTCAAAATATATGAAACTTTGTGCAAAGGGGAGCCCTGGCAAGGGAAAACCATTAAGCCAATACCCAAAACTAAAAGAAATTCGCCCAATGAGCTATGAATGAAAACGTGCTACAACCAAGCACGAACCAGCAACAGTAGCACAGATTATACAACAGCAGTCTGCTTAAATAAATCAGAAATTGAAGCTCTATCTGCACTCCTGAGTGAAGCACAGACTTCAGTAAGTCCAACTAGGTACTATCTCTCAAGCACAAAGACTAGAAGGAAGAAACTAGGAGGTATGTGTTCCTCTAAGCAAGCTCTGAAAATATTTCAACAACATAACATTATGTTTAATTTCCAAACGATGCAAATGAAGGAGCAAGGCCTCAATAAATAGACTCTTCTTGGCAATTGAATCACCTCTGTAACCTCCAAGAAAAGAATACGAAACACTTCAACTACTCAAGGGGAATGCCCAACCTTTTTGGAGAATATAAAATATTAATCAACACACTTTATTCCTCATCCTAGGCGTCCATAAAGAACTTTAGCAAATATTTTAACTTTAAAATATTTAATTCTTCACTTTAGGCGTCCAAGACAAGTCCCCTCTTTAAAATAAATTGAAGTTGATCACCTAGGCATGGGGTCCAAAAGGCAACACTGAAAAATAACTATGTTATTAAAACTTAGCTCCAAGAAGGATGGAGAAGCCAACGCCCAAAATTGAACTACCTTACAGCCAAAAATAGAATGATGGATTGAAATAGCCGAGCTACTGCTAAAATGACACTGCCACAAATAGTACTTACCAAAAATAGCATACTGCTATAAATAGTAAGTGTTACCAAACTCAATTTGAGCACAAACTGGGCAGTTAACATGACTTACTAAAAAATAGTAAGTGCCTAGAAAGGTTGATAGAATCAGATGCATGTTACACCCCTCTAGAGATCTCTAAAAACCCAAAAAACCCATAAACCTTTCCTGCATGCAAGGTATCAGATAGAAATGCATGTCATTTTCATATCATGCATGTTACCACATCTTGAAGCTCTCCAAAAACCCAGAAAGCTCCACAAAACTCACTTCCAAACTCTTGCATGCAAGCCTTCAAAAACTCATTTGAAACCTCCTACAAAATAGGAAACCCTAATTTGCACTTCTAATTAGCCTACAGGTTTCTGGAAATAGGCTAATCCTCACTGAAGAGTGTAGGGCTAGATTGGGGACATTACAGTCCGCCCTTCCCAAAATTGCTTGTCCTCAGGCAATGTCACTACACTCGAATCATTAAGACTAATCCATACCAAACTAAGTAGGATCCCAGGGTCCCATGTCCATCTCTGAAAAGACCCACCATGTTGATGCCGCCCCACTCTGATTACACAAATAAAGCCCCTGTGCCAATTCTGCTCTAACCTCCCTTGTAACCTCAAAAGTTACCATTCAAGAAACTCAAACTAGAAAACGTGGAAGGATTGGAATCAAAACCCTGCAGCATCTCACACCCAAAAGATGCTAAGGAATTAACATCTGCAATGCCAATGACTATCACCATTCTGAGAACAAAGAAGAATAATCTAATCAACTCAAAAATATTCTCATCAGCATAACTCCTCAAAGCATCAAACAAAGTCACGACTGCATAAGTGACTCCTTCAAGATTTCTTGCAAAGAAAGCAACCCTTTGCAAGAGCTCAACAAACTCATCCTCAAAATTTCTCGAGGATGTACAATGCCTCCTCTGAATAATTTTGTATAACCAAGAAGATTCCTAGAAACTCTCACAAATTTCTCTTCAATAGTCTCAAAATGGCGAACCCAATCGAGCAAAGGTTCGTCGCTGCCCCAAACATTTGTACAAGAAAATATACAAAGATAGCTACTAGGAAAGAACTTGAACACTATCCAATACTGATTCAGATCACTTTGAACCATCATTTCTCCCATTTGAGGCCAAAGATCATCTATGAAAAGAGACTGTGAAGTCTAAAAATGAGTGTACCAACTGCCCACCAAATCTGAAATTAATGACTTATAATGTGATTTAAGAAACAAACAGCATGCAAGAAAATGAACAGCTGCTGCAATACTGAAAATCATCATCCATTCTGACGAATCTGCTCATGTCCAAGGCTGAAAAAACCCTCTCTAAAAACTCCATCACAACAAAGAACCATCCTTTGCTCAAAACATCCTTCCAATCCTCCAATTGATAAGCAAAAGGAACTATCAAATGGTTGGTAAAGAAGGGAACAACACCAAAAAATATGAAAATTAGATCCTTATCTCTCCAACAATCCTTCTTTCTACTTGTAAGAATCTCCATCAAACCATGTTGAGAATTCTAAACATGAATTCCCAACTAAGAATATACTTCAACACATTGGAAAGAATACCCAATATGTCCCTGAGTACCAATCAAAACCAAGTGTATACTCAAGAAATTGGTGTCTCCACAAGTGGAGCTCCAAAGCCAAGCCATGGAAGCATCAACAACTATTGAACATGGAACAATTGTTGTCTTCGAATCCAATTTCCAAGATAGGCTAGTGTGAGCATTACTCAACCCAAAATAATGACTCAGCCACTTCTTCAATGGGAGTAAATACAAAATATAAAGTGCAGATTTAAAATAACAGCTGTTAGTACTACAAACCAGCCTTGCAAAAATGAAGTTTCAGCTGCACCAAACATAGAGATATGCTTTCAAAGCTACAATGAGTTAGAGCAAGACCCCTAACTAATACAACATATGAATGATATAGAAATTAAGCCCAAATCAGCAGTATAATAGAAATTAATCAACTCTGATCAGAAATAGTAAGTACAGAAAATCAGACCAGCAAGGTAGAGATTCACCAATTTGCTCATATCTCCCTCCAAACATCTCCAATGAAGATGAAACTAAATGCAAATGGAAGCTAGAGCTGGGCGATCAAGTACCAATGGAGAAACTTTGCCAATATCTCTAGATTATTTGTGCACACTTCCCAATGCAGCCACAATGAAAACCCCAATCTCCAAAGAGGTACGACCAGCTCTAGAAATTCTTAGACACCTTCAAAAAATATGAAACTTTGTGCAAAGGAGCACCCTAGCAAGGGAAAACCATTAAGCAAATACCCAGAACCCAAGGAAATTTGCCCAATGAGCTATGAATGAAAACGTGCTACAGCCAAGCACGTACTAGCAACAATAGAACAGATTATACAACAGCAATCTGCTTAAATAAATCAAAAATTGAAGCTCTATCTGCACTCGTGAGTGAAGCACAGTCTTCAGTAAGTCCAACTAGGTACTATCTCTCAAGCACGAAGACTGGAAGGAAGAAACTAGGAGGTATGCATTCCTCTGAGCTAGCTCTAAAACTATTTCAGCAGCATAGCATTTGTTAGTTTTATGATCAGATTTAATGCACAAAAAATTAATTCTAAATCAAACACAATAACACAGCAGATACCTTGGGAAAACCCTCCTCTTGAGGGAGAAAAACCCAGCAACAAATATAACTCTTATATATATGAGCAATGGCAACAAGTATCTTTACAATGAGGCCACACACAAGGCCAATAAACAGCACCAGTAATGGCTGTAGCACACACTAATAGTCTGCCCTTCAATCTGCACTTGCTTGCAACTCAAATCTGCTCTTGAAGAGTTCGCAATCTGCTCTTGATAACCTTACAACCTTGCAGCTGATGGATTCACAATCTGCTCTTGGTAATTCGCACTTGAGAGAAGAGAAAAGACTTCGAACTTGCTTGATTATCAAATGAGAACAAATAATCTTGTATTTATACATTGCTTGGGAAAGGTCGCACCTCTTCAAGAACAAGGTCGGCCACAAGGAGAATAAATTACAAATTAAATAATTTAATTATCAAGTCGGCCAAGACATGATAAACAATTAAATGAAGTGAAGCGCCTCTTCACATGACAACATATAAATTAAATAGTTGCAAACTATCATTTAATTTGATAGGCTGGAAGGAATCGTACGAAGCTGCTTTTATCATCAACACTCCCTCTCAGCTAGGGAGAGTACTTCCAACTACACAAGACATATCACCTCAACGTGATGTCTACCACATTGGCTACAACCAAATGTGAAAGAAGAATATCACCTCATCGTGATATTAGATATTACCTCAACATGATATCAACCATAATGGCTACAACCATGCTATGGTGTGTACAAGTGTTCATCACTTGCATGATGTTGTCACCTCAACATGACTTTCACCATGGCTCCTAGAGGGTGAAACACAAGTACAAGATGTGTCATGGAGTCACACACATGACATCCACCATGACTCTCTCAGAGGGTGGAAACAAGGGCTTTCACCTCAAATCTCAAAGAGAGATGCATTAACAAGGGCTTGCACCTCAAATCTCTCTCAAAGAGAAATGCATTAACAAGGGATTTCACCTCGAACTTCTCTCACAGAGAAGAACTCATTAACAAGCTCACTGATGCTGAGACTCTTTCTCAGTTAAGGCTGGATTCTCCACCATACCAAGCTTATCTCGAAAGTACATAAACTTGATTCTGGAGAGGGGCTTGGTGAGAATGTCTGCCATCTTCTCATCAGTGTTGATATACCTCAACTGTATAGCCTTCCGTAGTACCATATCTCTAATATAGTGGTACTTGATCTCAACATGCTTGGTTTTGTCATGGAACACAAGATTGACATATAGCTTCACGCAACTCTGATTATCACAATGAATGATAGTAGGCTCCATTGATTGCCCAAATAATCCTGCAAGGAGCTTATGAAGCCACACTGCTTCCCGAGCTGCCATACAAGCTGCAATATACTTTGCCTAGGCTGCTAAAGATGACTGCTTCCTGCTGCACCAAGATATCATAGCAGATCCAACCTGAAGAATATCTCAATCCATATCCAACTGTGCCACACAAGTATCTCAAGATATGCTTTGCTGCAACAAGATTACCATCTTCTTCAGGCTTAGCAGGCTCCCTCTGAATCTTCAAGCACTTGCATCAACCTTTTGACCTCTTCGTCCAAGATTGCCTGCAACACTTTGACTTAGATAAATGTTTTCCAGCGCACACCTCTAGTACTATAGAGAGTTCAAGATAGTCCTCCTCGACCTCATCCCATATCTCACCATTCTGAATAGGTTTGTGGAGCTACCAATGACAAATCTAGATGACAGTCTTGAGCAATTATGATCTCAACAGCTGAAGGGATCTTCTAAGGATTTAGCACCTAGCTTTGCAATACAGTAATCTTCACTTCTTCTCAGTGAGTTACAAAACTCCCTCTTGACCCCTGCTTCAAAGATTGCAAGGAAGACTTCTGGAAGTGAACTCCCTCTAGCCACCAACTCAGTCCCATGGCTGCAAGATGTGACTTCATTCTTGATCATTTCTTTGGTCGGCATGACTTCCTCATGAGATGCCTCAAGCTTTTCATCACTAAGCAATCTCTCAACACCTTCTACTCTTAGATCTGTCCTGGAAGCATTTTAGAGAGAGATTACTAACTGTTTATAAATATCCAAAGAAATATCAAGGCTAGAATCATGCAAAGTTTACTATCTCAGGTTATAGCATGAATACATAAGAATTTATGAACAATATTGAAACATGAATAAGTAAATCAACCTATAAAAGAAATATATCAAAGAATCATAATGAAGGAATAAAGAAACTTATCTTTATTGAATTTGATATAACTCTTTCTTCCAACTTTTACTCCTCTCGAGAGTGCTAAACTCAGCACAACAAAAGACAATCTGAACAACTGCAAATTTCTTGAATGCATTATATAGTTAGCAAGTAGAACCAACTCTCTCCAAGAGTCAAGGCTCTAACACAGTTCATGCATTAGAGAATGATATCGATGTGATCAACCTATCACAACGAAAATGCAATTCTCTTTTTCATCTCAAAGTCACACTCAGAAATCTACATAATTAGCATGAAACAACTCGCAATGAATAATTTGAAATCTTCAAAGGATCTTTATTCTAGAGAGCACAATTCAAGAGAAATTATAATCTCTCTATACTAATCACACAAGATCCAGATAAATGAAATAACTCAACAAACAAAAAATACTTATCTCTTGATGGATGCAAATACTGGACACAATAAGACACGCTGCTCATGCACACAGATCAGCACACAACCTTCACGGCTTGAACACAAGCCCATGACTTAGAATAGAAATTCCCTAGAATCCTTCTGAGGGGAGATCTCATCCACATCCACAAATGAAGCATGCTAATTAGGCCTGGTTGGGCAATCCTTTGCATAGTGACCAAACTTGTCACAACAAAAACATTGGACTTTAGAGAGGTCCCACTTCTTCTTGAATGCGGGAGCACCATCAGCTCCTTTATCTCTATTCCTCTTGAAATATCCTTTCTTTCCATCTTTCCCTTTCTTCTTCGAGGATTGAGCGGAAAGAACATAAATGTCTTCATCTGTAGGGCTTTGACCAATACCTCTTGCAGCCAACCTAGACTCTTCTTGAATGCAATCCGCCCTCAAACGATCAAACTTGGGAAGTTTAGATCTTGCGTTGATTCCTTGAATGAAAGACTCCCAAGATGAAGGAAGACCATTGAGGGCAAGCATGGTCAGATCCTTGTCATCAACAAAATGACCAATGGTAGAGAGCTGATCTCTCAATTCAGAAATCTTCATGAAGTAAGCGATAATAGATTCTCCTTCAGCCATCTTCACATGATGGAGTTGTTGCTTCAGTGCAAGAGCCCGGCTAGTGTTGTTGATTTCGTACATCTCCTCCAATGTCTTGAACATCTCTGTAATGTCCCCATTTTTAGCACTGCACTTTTCAATGATTGATGGCCTATCCCCAGGGTGCTATCGGCTAGTCAGAGGCAGAATTAGGGTTTCCGACTGTTTGGTGGGTTCTCTTGAAGATTCAGGGTTTTGCTTGTTGGAGTTTGGCTGTTTGGATTCTAGATTCCTTCTGGGTTTTCAGAGAGCTTCGCAGAGGTATGACATGCAACTGCATCGAGCAACCTTTCCGGACTTACTATTTTTAGTAAGTAATGACGGCTACATCTCGGAGTTTTGGATTGCGGATTGCGGATTGCGGATTCTTTCTGGGTTTTCGGAAAGCTTCGCAATGGTATCGCATGCACTTTGATCCGAGCAACTTTCCGAATTTACTATTTTTAGTAAATTCTATTTCTGGCAGTGGTCCTGTTGGCTTCAGTTCAGTTGGCCTCCTTTTGCAGTCAGTTCAGTTGGTATGGTTGTTTTGGCCTCTTGATGCTTTTTCTGGAGAGATAAGTATTTTAATTAAAATAATGTTATATTTTAATATTATAACCCCTTGGCCTAGCTTCATGACTTAAGTTGTTCTGAAAAAGGGGACCTCATGGGTGGACGCATCATCATGAAATATTTTTATATTTCTAAAGTCAATAATTGCTTAAGAGAAATTGGACGCCTACCTTTGGAGAAGTTTATGTTTTATTTTAAAGTGATTTTTATCACTAAAGAAAAGGTACGCCATTTTGAAGGAGCAGCCAAGTCAAAGTCAAAAACCTAAAAAGGTCTTGAAGTGGGGCGCACCTTCTAGAGATTTCTAGAGATTCTCTCAAGGGTCTATATAAGGAGGCAGTTGCTCTTCATTTCTCATCTCATATCTTGAATATTGTTATGTTGCCGAAATGGTGTTGGAACTACTTCGAGGAATGAATGCCTCCTAGCCTTGGCTCGACTTCATGCTTGAGAGATAGCATCTAGTGGAGAAGTTTGCTTGTTTTGAGAGGATTTGTAGTGACGTTTGTATTGTAGCTTGAGTCTTGCTTTTGTAGTTCAGTTTATTGCATTTCATGTCATTTTCTGGAGTTGCTGATATCATAGCAGATTTGTAGTTTTCATCATATATTTGAAAATAAAAATATCTTCATTCTGGGTATTGCACAAATCTGTTCTTCATGCTAGGGCGCCCCTTTGAACTCATTTGCAGATTTTATTGTGATGAATTTGATTTTTAAGAAGCAAATCGCCCCTTCTTGCTTGGCCGCCCCTCTCAGAGTGCATTGGGAAGCGTGTTTAAAAATTACTAGCGTTTAAGTGTGGTTTCATGTTTGCAGCTTGGTCGCCTTCTTCATAGGAAGTCATTGCATCAGATTTGAAGTCATTCGGTTGAGAGATGAGAGAGTTATGAGCATTTTGGTAGGGTTTTGTGTTGCTGGTTCTGTCATTCAAGCTGCTGGTCTGTCATATCAGATTTGAATAAGTTGCACTTTTGGTGAAGGGTTGGTGTTAGGTCATTCTAAACTTGGTGGAGGTCACATTTACTATTGCAGCAATTGAAGAGCTTCTATTCCTTATTCTTGCAGGCACTTCCTATTACTTTGTAAGCTGTACAGTAGTACTGTCAGCATTTCTAATATCTCTCTTCATGTTTTTTGTAATACCCACTGAATAAGTGGAAGAGGCTAGCTTGCCGCCTATTTACTTTTTGTATTGCATTGTAGCTCATTAGAGTCTCCGCCATATGGTAGCTCCATTCCCATCTTGGATTGGAAGGCACATTCTTAGCGTCGAGTTACTTTCAGCATTGTAGTTAGTAGGGATCCTCTGACCATATGCTCGTCGTCATTCGGCGCATTCTTGGTTAGAGTTCTTTATCAGCATTGCATTGAGATCCTCTGACCATATGCTCACACCTTGCCCAATTCGGGATCTTGGTGTACATTCTTGGTTAGAGTTGAATTCCGCATCATTTTGGTTTAAGTGCTAACCCTAACGAATGTGTGTTGCATTGCTTTGTAATCAAAAAATTGAAAAAATTGGTTTGGAATATTTCAATCTCCCTTGCAGTTTTCAACTTAGAAACAATAGGGACGATGTGGTGTTTGACGGAATCAACCAACAACTTCTTCACCTTGATGTCTTTCTTCCTCTATTGCAACTTCTCTTCTTCTTCTTCTGGTTCGGGAACTTTGGTCTCCGCAAACTCAGCCAAATCATTCTCTTCCAATGTGAGCATGATTCTAAATCTCCATGAAGTATAGTTGGAAGCTCCCTAGAGTCTATTCAAATCTTCAATCCGTTCACCATCTTGATTGAGGTAGAGATAGGCAAAGAATTATGACGAAGAGAATAGAGTATCGCTGTAGTATCAAATCTGATCACGATCTTCTTCAAACC
The DNA here is from genome assembly GCA_007258455.2 of Sequoia sempervirens. Taxonomy (NCBI): domain Eukaryota; kingdom Viridiplantae; phylum Streptophyta; class Pinopsida; order Cupressales; family Cupressaceae; genus Sequoia; species Sequoia sempervirens. The sequence goes on along the minus strand of VDFB02274454.1, from coordinate 13,118 downwards.
CGCTCTGATACCATGTTAGTTTTATGATCAGATTTAATGCACAGAAAATTAATTCTAAATCAAACACAATACACAGCAAATACCCTGGGAAAACCCTCCTCTTGAGGGAGAAAAACCCAGCAACAAATATAACTCTTATATATATGAGCAATGGCAACAAGTATCTTTACAATGAGGCCACACCACGGCGTAATAAACACATGTGGGGCACGGCACTAATAATAGTCCGCCCTTCAATGTGCTTGCAACTCAAATCTTGAAATATGCTAACCAATTTTTTCGAAGGAAAAATCACAAATAACCAGCAATAGATGATTGGATTAGCGTTAGCCTCAAATACAAATTTGAACTTGAATGGAAGATAATAAACTTGAACTGAAGAAGCTGAACTTGAATAGAAGAACTACTCAACGTCAAGAATGTGCACTCAAGATCCCACTGAGGGCGAGGTGCTAACATATGACGGAGTCTAAGAAATTGAAATTATGAACTATTAGGCGGATAACCAGCCATGAGAAAACAATTCCACGCTACCACCAAACAGTGGGGGGAAAAGATTACAAAATAAGCAATTCATCCGCTGCGGCGGGCATCCACAATGCTGTGGGAATTCACCACTATGAGTGGGTATGAGATATTACAATCAAATTAACCTCACTGGCGGTAAACCATCCAGGGGACTTATGTGAGAAGAAACAGAAAGAAATTGCAGCCAATTAAACTGGAACAGTACTACTGTTTACAGTTTGTACAATGTGGAATAAACTGCAAATTACATAGGAAATATAGAATTCTTCATACACAAGATTAAGAGATGATTTGCAATGGTATTTTAACCCTCTAACAGCTGCTAATAAATCAGAAATCAGAACTTCAACAAACTGATGTAAAAACAGTAAACTGGAAATTTCAATCTGCAACTGTGAGAATCAATGAAAATATCATAACTCACTCAAATCTTCTCCGAATGGCGTGAAACGAGTTGCAAATGCACCTTACAAGTCTGGCGCCCAAGTTAGACTCCAGAAACAGCCTCCAAATACTCTAGTTTATTTGGCACGAATCCCAAGGCATCATCAAATGGTACGGCCCATGAAGAAAATCGATTTTGCAATATAAAATTTAATACTTGGAAATAAATTCCCAAATTTTGTGAAAGGTGGCGCCTTCAGATAACTAAAGCATGGCCAAAGTACCCAGAACAAAATAAAATTCACTTCAGAAGTTATGAACAAAACTCAGCTTCAGCTGTGTAAAAACCAGGAACTTCAAAACTGTAGAATTCTCCAAAATTCACAACCTTTGTTGCTCAATCTGCTAGTCTGATGTGAGAAGCAGCAATATTCCAACTAGGTGTTGTATTTCAAACACGAAATTGGGAAGGGGCTAGGAGGTAGCATCCTCGAAGCAATAGCAAAATGTCCATAGTCATTTTGACAGCATAACAGTAATGTAATTGATGGATATCAAATGCTGGAGTCATGTCTTCATTTTATAAGAAATGAGAAACTCTTCAACTTCCTCAATTGGCACGCCAAAAGACAACCATTTGAATTCTCCTTATTTTCAAATTTCATAAAAATATATTCCTCATAAAGTGGCGTCCACTTTCCTCCAAGCATAAATTCAAAAATATAAAATATTAATATCACCTTATGACAAGGCGTACCCTTCAAGTCCCCTTTTTAAAACAACTTGCAAGTTGTATCCTTAGGCCAAGGGGGTCAATTGAAAAATATAACACTTATGCCAATACTTAGTAAATTTCAACAATTAAGGCTTGAGAGGAAGATATTGAAACAACCAATAATATGCTCACTGAAGAGAAGACTGAAGACAACCAACTGCATACTGCCACAACCATCATTTACTAAAAATAGTAAATAAAATGAAATGCTACAAAAGCCAAGCCCATGAAACCCTAATTTCCACCTCATTCCAGTCTACGGGTTCCGGAATAGACTGAAGAATGCCAATGCTGATCACTGATGAGAAGGGGACATTACAGTCCGCCCTCCTCGAAATTGCTTGTCCCCAAGCAACTGCAAAGATGGATGCAACAAAATCTGTTCACCTTCCCACGTAGCATCTTCAATAGGCAAATTCCTCCATCTCACCAAATATTCTTTGATTGTCCTTCTTCTCAAAGAACGTTCTCTAGTGTCAAGGATCTCTTCTGGAATCAACACTAAATGACCTTCCTCATCCAATGGAGGTAATTCTGATGTAGCCACCACATTGTGTCCAATTGCCTTCTTGAGGCGAGACACATGAAAAACATTATGTATTTTGCTTTCAGCTGGAAGTTCCAACTCATAAGCAACTTCACCAATCCTTTTGGTGATTTTGAAAGGACCATAAAAGCGTGGCTTCAACTTTTCTGCACCACTCTTCTTGAGAGAAGATTGTCTATATGGCTGAAGCCTCAAATAGACCATGTCCCCAACTTCAAAAGACCTTTCCACACGCTGCTGATCAGCGTATAACTTCTGCTGATTCTGAGCTTGTTGCAGATTTTCCTTAAGAGTCTTCAAGATGTCCTGGCTTTGTTGCAACATATCCAAAGCCTGTGGGGCTCTACTATCACCAAACACTAGATCAACAAAGTTAGTAGCCTCATAACCATAAAGAGCCTTAAAAGGAGACATCTTAATTGACATGTGATAAGAAGAGTTGTAACAATACTCTCCTAAATGAAGCCATTTAATCCAAGCTCGCTGCTGTCCTGAAACATAGTTCCTTAGGTAGCCCTCTAACCACTTGTTAACAATTTCTGATTGCCCATCTGTTTGTGGGTGATAACTTGTGCTTGGAGTAAGCACTGTCCCACTCAATCTGAAGATCTCCTGCCAAAAAACACTTAGGAACTTGCTGTCCCTATCACTGACAATTGTTTTAGGCAACCCATGCAAACGGAACACCTCTCTAAAAAACAACTCAGCCACTTGAGCTGCTGTAAATGAAGTGGTAACAGCAAAGAAATGAGCAAATTTTGTTAGTCTATCAACCACAACAAATATACAGTCACGTCCTTGCACCTTGGGCAACCCCGTGATAAAATCCATGGCAATACTTTCCCACTTCTGATTTGGAATAGGCAAGGGCTGAAGTAAACCAGCAGGAAAAGAGTGTTCATTTTTATTCCTTTGACAAGTAGGACACTCTCTAATGTAATTCAAGACTTCATCTTTCAAACCTTTCCAAGTGAATCGTTCACGAATCTGCTTGTAAGTCTTGAAAATCCCTTGATGACCAGCAAGGGGAACATCATGAAAAGCTTGTAGAATCTTTTTCTTAAGCTTAGATTCTTGTACTAAAAAGATTCTATCTTTATAATAAATTAATCCATCAACCAACTTATACCTTCCATCAACCAATTGACCTTCTAACAAGCTGGTTGCAAACTGATTTTTAACATAATCAGCAGCAATTAATTCTTTCCAATCTGCTGATAACTCACAAATTGACTGCAAATGAGGCCTTCTAGAAAGTGCATCAGCAACTATATTATTTTTTCCTTTGACATATTCAATGTCAAAGTCATATGCTTGGAGTTTACTTACCCATTTTTGCTGCCTTTCATTCAATTCCTTTTGGCGCATGAAATGTTTAAGACTGTTGTGATCAGTCTTAACAACAAATTTACTTCCCACCAAGTATTGACGGAATTTAGACAAAGCATGCATGATGGCAAGCATCTCTTTGTCATAAATAGAGTAAGTTTTTTCTGCCCCTCTCCCTACTCTCGAAGACAATAGGATGTTTGTCTTGCATTAGGACAGCTCCAACTCCTTCTCCTGAAGCATCACATTGTAATTCAAAAGGTTTTGAGAAATCCGGAAGTGCCAATACTGGACACGAACTCATGATTTGTTTAAACTTATCAAAAACCTCTTGTGCTTGCTTAGTCCAAAGAAAAGCTCCTTTCTTTGTAAGATCTGTCAAAGGTGCAGCTTGATGAGAATAACCTTTTACAAATCTTCTATAGAATCCACATAACCCTAAAAAACCTCTCAAATGAGAAATAGTCTTAGGAGTTGGCCAATCAAGAATGGCCCTTATCTTTTCTGGATCCACTTTCACACCCTTTGAGCTGATAATGTGGCCAAGGTATAAAAGTTCTTCCATCCCAAACTCACACTTTGACTCTTTGGCGAATAGACATTCCACCTCTAAAATGGTAAGCACTTCTTCCAAATGCTTAAGGTGCTCTTCCCAAGACTTACTGAATATGAGAATATCGTCGAAGAAGATGAGCACAAACTTCCTCAACTGCTGTCTAAAAATCTTGTTCATACAAGATTGGAATGTGGCTGGAGCATTTGTCAAACCAAAAGGCATGACAAGAAATTCAAAATGCCCAAAGTGGCATCTAAATGCTGTCTTTTCTATATCCTCCTCCCTCATTCTGATTTGGTGATATCCTGAACGAAGATCAATCTTTGAGAAGAACATTGCCCCATGGAGCTCATCAATGAGCTCATCAATCCTAGGGATAGGATATCTATTCTTGATGGTTTTCTGATTTAATGCGCGATAGTCAACACACATACGCATTGTACCATCTTTCTTTTTGACCAGCACTACTGCTGAGGCAAATGGACTCTTGCTTGGTCTAATAAAACCACTTTCCAACAGCTCCTTGATGGCCTTTTCAATTTCATCTTTCTGCCTCTTTGGATAGCGGTAAGGTGTAGTAATGACTGGTTTTGCTCCTTCTTCTAATTCAATCACATGTTCAGAACCTCTTTCAGGAGGTCTTCCAGGAGGTAAGCTTCCAAAGACTTTACTTTTCTTTGAAAGTAAGGCTTGAATATCAGGATGATATTGCCTTTTTTCCTCAACCGGATCAGCTGGTAAAACCATACATTCAGCAGCCCATTCAACTTGATCATGGCGGATCAGCCTTTCCATCCTTTTCAACGAAACAATTCGAGGGCCTCCATTTGACATCCCTCTTAAAACAACCTTCCTTCCATTAGACTGAAATTTCAGCTCCATGGTTTGCAAATTCAATGTGATCTCACCAAGAGATCGCAGCCATTGTATGCCCAACACAACATCAGTGTCTCCTATACCCACCACATAAAAATCATCCTTAATTTCATGATTCCCTAATTGCAAAGATAGATTAGGAATTCTCCTTGTGCAAGACATAGTGAAACCATCCGCAACCATTACTTTGAAACCATCAAAATTTTCAGTCTTTAAACCTTTTCTAGCAACTAGCCCTTCATCAATAAAATTGTGAGTTGCTCCAGTATCAATTAGGGCAACTATCCTTTGTGAATTTACAACTCCATGAACCCTAAAAGATTCATTCTTTTGAAAACTGGATAGTTGTGCAAAAGCACTACTATCTCCAACCTCTTCGGACTTGTCTTCTTGAACTTCTTCACCTTCACTACTTGCTGATTCGTATTGCTGATCAGACGAATCAGATTCTGATCCATAATCAGAATAGCCCTCCATTTGAACTACTTTGCCTCTTCCATAGCAACGGTGGCCTTTCACCCAAGGCTCACGACAAGTGAAGCAAACTCCATCCTTTCTAAGCTGTTCTTTGAGCTCTTCGGACAGCCTTGGTGGAAACTTCTTGGGCAGATTTGAAGATGGCTTTTTATCCTTCTTATGGCTGAATGTTTTTGAGTGAAATTTAGGTCTTGGGGCTGCCAATTCCATGCTCCTAGCTTTCTTGATAGCTTCATCCAATGTTGGAGGATCAAATGCTTTGACCCAACCCTTCAATGGCTCCATTAAACCTTCAGCAAAAAGGACTACAAGTCTTCTTTCAGTAATGTTGGGCACCATTACTGACAACCTCTGAAAATCAGCCACATAACTTTCTAAAGATCCTTGCTGTTTCAACTGTGCCAATTCTCTAAACTTCAATTCCGGATCTTTGGTGTCAAATCTCTCAATCAGTTTATTTGTAAATTCTCCATAAGTGCGAATAAGGTTGTGGCCAAGAGTGACCAAACCGTGAGTCCACCATTCATGAGCTATGCCATCTAAGTGCAAGGTAGCAAATTTGATAGCATCTTCTTCCGGCATAGGTCTAAGGGAGAGGTAGTTATCTAACTTTTGCACCCATGACCTGGCTGTACACTTGTTACCACCATCAAAATGTTCCATAGTGATCTTTCCCAATGCTTGGTAAAAATCATTTCTAGGGCCTGCAGGAGGACGTTGATCATTCCTACCACCATTTCTCCGACTCCTTTGATTCATGAATTGATCAAAGGTCCATGCTCCTCTCAAGTCAAGAGGTAAAGAAACATACTCCATATAGGCTTGACGAGCATCATCAGCAAAGTTTGGAGTAGCCTCAACTGGTTGTTGCTCTTCCCTTGGTGTGAAAACAGGAAAGAGGGGTCTAGAGGATGACCCACTATGAATTGTAGTATGCTGACCTACAATTCTGTCCCTAGTATTCACCTCAGGACTGCCACTGTTATTATTTCCATTCACTCCACTATTTTCTCCAGCTGAGTTATTTTGGGGCTGAATAATACTCTGAGCTGCTTGCTGATCCAACTTGGATAACAAACGGGACATCATATCTATCATCCCGTCAAACTTCTTCTCCACTCTATCCCTTTCTTCATTATCTTTTCTTACTGAATCTGACATTATGACAGTTGTGTGATCAACCACTTCCACTGAATTATCTGAACCTTCCACTGTTTTACCAAGGTCTCTTAGAACTTCTGAGAAGGTATCTGCCTCTGGAACGGGCGGAAACTGATGCTGATTTCTGGCCTGACTTCTGGTGTATGGCCTAGTGTCTTTTTCACTCATCAGTTAACCACTGCAATTTGCCACAGGATGGCAGGGTCTTCTGCTCTGATACCACTGAAATATGCTAACCAATTTTTTCGAAGGAAAAATCACAAATAACCAGCAATAGATGATTGGATTAGCGTTAGCCTCAAATACAAATTTGAACTTGAATGGAAGATAATAAACTTGAACTGAAGAAGCTGAACTTGAATAGAAGAACTACTCAACGTCAAGAATGTGCACTCAAGATCCCACTGAGGGCGAGGTGCTAACATATGACGGAGTCTAAGAAAATGAAATTATGAACTATTAGGCGGATAACCAGCCATGAGAAAACAATTCCACGCTACCACCAAACAGTGGGGGGAAAAGATTACAAATAAAGCAATTCATCCGCTGCGGCGGGCATCCACAATGCTGTGGGGATTCACCACTATGAGTGGGTATGAGATATTACAATCAAATTAACCTCACTGGCGGTAAACCATCCAGGGGACTTATGTGAGAAGAAACAGAAAGAAATTGCAGCCAATTAAACTGGAACAATTTACAGCAGTACAATGTGGGAATAACTGCAATTACATAGGAAATATAGAATTCTTCATACACAAGATTAAGAGATGATCTGCAATGGTTTTAAACTCAATGTACTAATAAATCAGAAATCAACTTCAACAAACTGATGTAAAACAAAAGAACCGGAAATTTGGATCTACAAAATGTGAGAATCAATGAAAATATCATAACTCACTCAAATCTTCTCCTAATGGCGTGTGAAACGAGTTGCAAATGCATTCCATTAAGTCCGCCTGTTGACTTCTCTCCAAATACTCTAGTTTATTTGGCAATTAATCCATAAGCATTACAAATGGTACTCCCATGAAGAAAATCTCGATTTTGTAATATAAAATTTAATACTTGGAAATAAATTCCCAAATTTTGTGAAAGTGGCGCCTTCAGATAACTAAAGCATGGCCAAAGTACCCAGAACAAAATAAAATTCACTTCAGAAGTTATGAACAAAACTCAGCACTGTGGTAAAAACCAGGAACTTCAAAACTGTAGAATTCTCCAAAATTCACAACCTTTGTTGCTCAATCTGCTAGTCGGATGTGAGAAGCAGCAATATTCCAACTAGGTGTTGTATTTCAAACACGAAATTGGGAAGGGGCTAGGAGGTAGCATCCTCGAAGCAATAGCAAAATGTCCATAGTCATTTTGACAGCATAACAATAAGGTAATTGATGGATATCAAATGCTGGAGTCATGTCTTCATTTTATAAGAAATGAGTAAAACTCTTCAACTTCCTCAATGGCACGCCAAAAGACAACCATTTGAATTCTCCTTATTTTCAAATTTCATAAAAATATATTCCTCATAAAGTGGCGTCCACTTTCCTCCAAGCATAAATTCAAAAATATAAAATATTAATATCACCTTATGACAAGGCGTACCCTTCAAGTCCCCTTTTTAAAACAACTTGCAAGTTGTATCCTTAGGCCAAGGGGGTCAATTGAAAAATATAACACTTATGCCAATACTTAGTAAATTTCAACAATTAAGGCTTGAGAGGAAGATATTGAAACAACCAATAATATGCTCACTGAAGAGAAGACTGAAGACAACCAACTGCATACTGCCACAACCATCATTTACTAAAAATAGTAAATAAAATGAAATGCTACAAAAGCCAAGCCCATGAAACCCTAATTTCCACCTCATTCCAGTCTACGGGTTCCGGAATAGACTGAAGAATGCCAATGCTGATCAGCGATGAGAAGGGGACATTAAGAGTTTTGAATCATTGATAACCCACAACCTTCGGCAATGATGGCAATCGCTCTTGGTAATTCGCACTTGAGAGAAGAGAAAAGACTTCAAACTTGCTTGATTATCAAATGAGAACAAATGATCTTGTATTTATACATTGCTTGGGAAAGGTCGCACCTCTTCAAGAACAAGGTCGGCCACAAGGAGAATAAATTACAAATTAAATAATTTAATTATCAAGTCGGCCAAGACATGATAAACAATTAAATGAAGTGAAGCGCCTCTTCACATGAAAACATATAAATTAAATAGTTGCAAACTATCATTTAATTTGATAGGCTGGAAGGAATCGTACGAAGCTGCTTTTATCAACAACATTATGTTTAATTTCCGAAAGATGCAAATGAAGGAGCAAGGCCTCAATAAATAGACTCTTATTGGCAATTGAATCACCTTTGGAACCTCCAAGAAAAGAATACGAAACACTTCAGCTACTCAAGGGGGACGCCCAACCTTTTTGGAGAATATAAAATATTAATCAACACACTTTATTCCTCATCCTAGGCGTCCATAAGAAACTTTAGCAAATATTTTAACTTTTAAATATTTAATTCTTCACTTTAGGCGTAAAAGACAAGTCCCCTCTTTAAAACAACTTGAAGTTGATCGCCTAGGCACGGGGTCCAAAAGGCAACACTGAAAAATGACTAAGTTATTAAAACTTAGCTCCAGGAAGGATGGAGAAGCCAACGCCCAAAATTGAACTGCCTTACAGCCAAAAGTAGAATGATGGATTGAAATAGCTGAGCTGCTGCTAAAATGACACTTGCTAAAATGACACTGCCACAAATAGTACTTACCAAAAATAGCATACTGCTATAAATAGTAAGTGTTACCAAACTCAATTTGAGCACAAACCGGGCAGTTAACATGACTTACTAAAAATAGTAAGTGTCTAGAAAGGTTGATAGAATCATATGCATGTTACACCCCTCTAGAGATCTCTGAAAACCAAAAAAAACCCAAAAACTTTTCCTGCATGCAAGGTATCAGATAGAAATGCATGTCATTTTCATATCATGCATGTTACCACACCCTGAAGCTTTCCAAAAACCCAAAATGCTCCACAAAACTCACTTCCAAACTCCTACATGCAAGCCTTCAAATGCTTATCTGAAACCTACTACAAAATAGGAAACCCTAATTTGCACTTTTGATTAGCGTACAGGTTTCCGGAAATAGGCTAATCCTCACTGAAGAGTGTAGGGTTAGATTGGGGACATTACATTGACAATGCAGGCATTTGGTCAAACTATTTGCAGCAAACCTATTTAAACTTGTTTCCAACTACTTTGTGCCAAATGCTTATTTGAAATATTCTCAAGGAGGATACTAATAATTAATTATGCATAGATCAACATTGCTTATGAAATGTTTATATAAACATATGATTGGATTTCACTAAAATCATACATGTATATTTTCAGACATTGCTAACATGGCACAGTCCCTATTTCACAAAGCAATGTTCAGAAATTAATTAACTATGAGTAACTGACCTGTTCTTTCTTCCTTAGATACCATTGGTTGATCGTTGGATAACCGTAGACCCATTCTCCTATATGGTGGTACTGGAAGCTCAGGAATCCTTGACTCGGGCGACTACATTAAAGTGGCAGCTGCTATAGAAAAAAAACGCTAGTGTTTGTAGTGCAAACAATCACTCAACTTCATACGCCATGCCACATAGCCTTCAAACCCAATTATTTTTCCTCATAAATTAAGTGACTGAATTTTAAGGTGGCGACTTCCTTTAATTTATAGAGCGGTGGCTCCTTCTAGTGATACCCGATGACATTTATCAAGCATCGACCAGGCACTGAAATAATGTGATAGTTCCTGGGTTGGCGATTATTTCATGGGCCACAATATAACCTTCTTCTCTCTTTAATCTGCAGCGCTAATAATATGAAGACAATGATATTTTATTTAGGTTCCCATCAATTTGTTTAAAGTATGCCCAATTCCATTCATACTTCCAGCGGCAGCTTAAGAATAGTTCGACTCTATATAACCCAAGTGACACTGGTTGTGCCCAAAATTAGGGAGGAATTAAATATTTATTTGTCAAACTTTTGAATTTGTCTTATATGGTTTGCTTCTATAAACAAACCTGATGCCTGTTCTCCAAAAGTTGATTATATTTATTCAAACCAATTTCTTACCAATATATACACAGATAATACAACATTTGACAGATTCATTTGCATTGTTTATTTTGTAACCCTTCAAACTTCAAACCTTGAGCCACAACAAAAATAAATACTTGAAACTCCAAATATTCTAAAAACTTTGAACCCTGTTATCAAACCAAATTACTAAAATTTGTCCTCAAAGAAGACTTTACAAATTTCCACAAAATGGATGAACTGTCCTTTGAATCCCTATGCAAATCTCAAGATGAATCCACTTGCACGTGGAGTTGGGTTTACGTCCAATCCACAGTTTTGAGGGTTTTCATGCTCGTGGTCTCTTGAAAGCTGAGCTCTCAAAATTTGTTCCCAATAATCAAATTTCCAAAAAGATATCCCAATAAACTTCTCCACCACCTTTTTATATTTTACCACCTTAAATATTTTATTATTAAATATTTCACTTCATTAAAGTAACTTATTTAATATTTTCTCCCTTTCCTTTAATAAAGTTACTTTAACAATTAATTAATTAATTAAATATAAATGTCCAAAATATTATTTCAGGACTATTTAATATTTAATTAATTAAATTGCGCTCCACAGTGGCTACTTGGAAATTGGGGACATTACAATGCATCTGAATAGTGAGTGAGTAAAATATAAGAAGGAAGACGAATTTGGCTAGCCATCAAGGGCAGTTTCCTAAGGCTCCTACTAATACTCTTGTTGAAGATACGACAAGTATACCATCCACTTCCATGGTACCCACACACAAACAATAGAGATTTTTGACCTTTAATAATAGAAAAAAATTATGATTTGCAATTTTTGTTCATATTGAAACTTAAGTTCATATATATTGAAAATTTGAACTCAATTTTTGGTCTATTAAGTGTATTGAACTCTAATTTTGATCTATTTCTGAAGGAAAACAGTAATCCATTCCATAAATTCAATAATATCCATGTTTTTAAAGAATATTTTTTTAAACTGGGTGGTTGGAAGGGCGACCCTCAATGTTGGCGGAGGGATTTTGGGGGTGCATGACATGGATCATACGTGGATTGGGAGTTGAGGTTGTAGCTGCCAGAATGATCGGTTGGAGTCGAGTTGTGAAATATGCCCCTTAATTTTTTCTTCATTTTTCAGTATCAATTACAATGCAACACACAACCGTTAAGGTTAGCTCAAAAACCAAAATGATGCGGAATAGTAACTCTAACCAAGAATACGCCCTAAAACCACTGAAGGAAGAGGGGTGGGCATATGGTCAGAGGATCCCTAGGATCTAAATAACTCAATACTGAAATTGATTACAACTGGAAAGTAAAAGATATAACTCAACGCCAAGATTGTGCCCACAAGATCCTTTTCAAGGCGAGGTGCTAACATATGGCGGAGTGCTTATTACAAAATTGAAAGAACTTAGGTGTTGAACCAGCCATAAAGATTTCCGCTCAACCACTTAAACAGTGGGGGGAAAACTACAAACAATTCAACTAATTCATCTGCTGCGGCGGGCATCCACTCTTGAGTGGGGATTCTCCACTTTTTTAGTGGGTACAATGAGAGTTACAAAGTTAATTCTCCACACTAGCGGTAAACCATCCAGGGGTAATTAATGTTTTGCATAAGAATCACAAAGTAAATGCAGCAATATTATTGACTGGATTAGTACTACTAATTACAGTCTTACAATGAGCTTATTGCAATGAATTTACAACAGAAATCTGCTCCAAACTTCTGCAAGAATTATACTATACTTCCAATCACAAATGTGAGTTGAAAGACCAAAGAAATATAGCATGAAAAGAGAATAACCAGGTCTGATATTAAGACCAACAAACTGAGATAATCAAACCAGCAACATAAAACAATGCTTCTATTCCCCTTAATTGTTCATATCATCACCCAAAATGCTTCTATTCCCTCCAAAATGAATGCATATGAAACTAGAAGCATAGACATCCAAGAATTATAGCATAACATGGAATGAGTCAAGTCTGATATGAAATGCCATCAACTGAAATACAAACCAGCAAACTGTACATCAATGAAATACTTATAACTCTTTCAAATTACCTCCGAATGAGCTGAAACGAAGTGCAATGGCTCTCAAGAGGGATGGCGCCCAACTTGCAAAGATTAAACAGCATCAAACTCCCTTCAATTATTTGGCACAAACTTCAATGCTCTCTTGAATGGTATGGCCTGGCTGGGAGGGGCGATTTTGCATTATAAAATTAAATACCTTGAATTAAATTCTGCTCTTCTGTGGGAAGGGGCACCCATGTACTAGGATTCAATTTCTTCAATACCCAGAAGCACATAAAAATCATACAAAAAGCTGTTAATGAAAACCTCCTTCA